>VZTL01071963.1:8542-23459 GCA_013400535.1 Scopus umbretta | reverse complement strand
AGGAGCTGTAATCATGCAGAACTCAAGGTTTTGTCTGACATCCTTGAGATGTTGTGTTTCAAGCCATAATCATCTCTTAAAACTTCATTAATAACAGGGCTTTCTTGAAATTAACCTTTTATTAACTGTAAGTACTCTTTTGTCAGTACTTCCAGCTTTTGCAGAAAATTATAAAGACTCTAATTTTTTCCTATTTAATAATGGAAACTTTGGCCTGTAATGTAATTCATCTGCAAAGGCTTCTCAGGAAGTACAGGGTTTTTCCTTCAAATGGTGCAGCACATTAATTTCTTTTTCTTATTTTATTTTGGGATGACTTGCATCTTCATAATTAAAGAAAGAGAAAGCCCTGAGACCCAAGACTGTCTATTGTAAGTATAACACTTTTTTCTTTCCAGCCTCCTAGGATAGATATTGCTTGGGGATTTTAATGTGTGTTGCTTTTCTAGTAGTTCAGGTATTTGCATTTGCCAGATTTATGTGTCTATAACTGTGTTTCTCTTTATATGCTGAGCATTCTTCTGGGATTTCTATCTAGTGAACTGCTGAGCAAAGCAATATTTTTAGAGCGTGAAACCTTAATTATGCCTTTCCACATTTAAATATTTGTACATCTATCTAGTAGAGGGATGGATAGTCAGTATTTTAGTTTCTTGCCTTCCCAGGCTAAACTGTCTCCCACTTGTCTGTCAGCTTTATGCACTCGCTGCTAAGCTTCAGGCAGCAGGCTAAGAAGCTAAATCGGCAGGCTAACAGAGGGCTGTTGCAGATGCAGCTCTGTCAGTACTGGAGTTGCCTAGCTGCATCACAGGAATGTTCTGCCTCTCTTTTTTGTAGTGGCCTTAGAGTAGCAAAGACCTATTCAAGGTCATCTCAGTTGTTGGAGTATGTTTTCGCCCAGAAACTGAGAACGTGAATGCAGATTGTTGTATGTCAATGGAAATAAAAGCTGTGGTGAAAGGTTGAAAACATGGGATGTAACTAGCTCACAGTGGAAATGGAAATCTTGTTGTAAAGGCACTGATGATGACGTACAAGATTTTTAAAGTACAGGAAACAGAATGCTGCTTCCTGTATGGGAATACTGATAAAGTATGGGAATACTGATAAACAATGAGAAGATTAAAAACCAAAATGGTTATACAGTCAGTCATCACAAAAAAATAAGCCTTTCACTTCTACTTTATCTTCTTAGCCTGTTTTCCTAAGAAACAAGGCTTACGGTCTGGCTCTGTCATCTGTTCCTCAGTATCTTTTGAACCTCTCGGCCTTTTTGAACCAAGTTGATCAAGGGTTCCTGAAAATACACATCTGCACAGAGAGTGATGATGTCAATCTTCTGCTGAGGGAAGTGCTGCAGGCTGAGCTCACCACTTACTGGACCCTGAAGAATCAACACAAGAGAAAGATTTAGAAAACCACTAGTCAGAGTCCATTTTCTAAGAGACTGGGCTTTATTAGCTGCTCTCGTGGTTTGGTGTTGACAAGAGAATATCAGTGCAAGATGTATCATTCAAGTGTGCGAACAATTATGAGACATTTGGCCTCAGCAGACATGAGTACTTGTATGCAGATCTTCTCTTTTCAGAAATATTGGTAATGAAGCTCCTTGACTTCTGCAGAAGCTCTGAAAACATATAGGTCTCCTCCAGAATCCAGTGGATTTAAGCAGTCCAAAATTGTATAAATACCTCAACAACAACAACAGATTTGTTTTGGCTATGAGCTAATGTTTTTAGTGGAAATCAATTTCTAGAGACTTCTTTGTATTTTTCGGCAGAAACTGTTGTTAAAAGTAATACTCCTTAACTGAAGATGTTCTTGCTTCAAGACCATAAAATATGGGTTTTGGAGGAGTAATTGTAAAGGATGCATGGGACAGAAAGTGAGACTTGAATAAGAGGACAGAAGGTGCGGCAGCAAGACTGTGAAAAGAGTGGTGGAATACAGGAGCCTGTTGCAAAGACCTACACCTTTAGAAGACAGTACTGCTTAATGTACTAAAAGCCTGGCGTTCCATGGAGAATTGGGGTTAAGAACGTATGCTCGTTATAAACACCACATCTCTAGAAATGTCATGGGTTAGAATCTTTTGACTGTGATCTATCTTACAGAATGAGAAGAAATGTTAAATACCTGATTATTAAAGTGAAGAATCTAGACGTGAAACTCTGGTAAACAAGTTAGAGCTAACTTCTGGAGGAGTCCCAGCATCGCATGTCAGAAGCATTGCAAGATGTGCTCTAATCCAGAAAGTTCTGTCTCTCAGTAATCACTGTGAAGCAATGACACCTCTTACTTCTGATATGAAATGATTATTCATACTATTAATGTCGCCTTTATTCTACTTTATCCATATTGATTTCTGCTTCATTGAAGATCCAGACATGGGAGGCCAATTTGCAAGCCACTGTTAAGGTTTACTTGTCCAAAAGATGCTGAAATTTGGCCTGATGAAGCTTATTTGTGTGTGTTAGTTGTGTGGGGGTTTTTTTTGTTTTGTTTTTTTTTCAGGTAGAAGAGCTTTCTATCTGAGTAACTTTTCAAAGATGGCAATGCAGATTTCATTTTGGGAACTGCAATGCAGAATTATATATTCAGTATATATGCAGAACTTCTTAAAACTCTCTCGTGGACACATTACCAATTATAAAAATAACTCTCCCTCAAGAGCTGGTGCATCCAGGAAATTCATTGTACTGTCACTGAGATACAAGAATAAATTCTGAATTTGCTTGGCCTTTGTTTTTTCATGTTAAATAGTTGATGATTTTTTTCTACAGTTTGCAGATACATGTAGTAAGCATGAACAAAAATTATACTGCATTTGTGGAGTTAAGTAGTGAAGTCTTGTGAATGAGCATGGAAAGTATGGATATTCTTCAATTAGGTGCACTATGTAAAGTATGAGTCTGGTATTATTTCAGCATATAAATTAATGAGATACTGCTGTTATTGCTGCTGGATTTGCAGTCTTGTTCTAATGTTCATGTCATCAAATACTCCAGTGAGCGTGAAATGTGGCAGCATGTTCACAGAGCTGGAGTTCAGAGAGCCAGGAACAAAAATGTATGGATGTTGTTCAAGTGAAGGATGAGTTTTCTTGGAAATCACTTGGAACAAAACCTGACAAGTATCTGAAATGTACACTGTCTAAAGAAGAACAGATACTTCAGAAGATGAGGTTTGACATATTTAAAATGTTTTACACCAACATCTGCAATTTCTTCCTTGCTGCAAAATTAAAAAAAAAAAAGTCTGTTGTTAGTAGGGAGAACACTAGCAGTGCTGCTATCATTTGTAAATCAAAATTTAAAAAGACAAATAATTTGGATTGAATGTTTTCAAATGGGATATGCCGTGTACAGTATCCTTTCTGAACTCATCAAAAGTAACTCTTTATAATCCACAATTGATGAGTATTGATAATCTGTTTAACTGTACAATCTTGTTGACTTTGAACTCAGTTAAGTCAGGAGATGCATCTGTTTCTAGATGACTGTCTTTGGAGGAGTACCACTTTCTGTAAGTTATTTTTGTGATAATGACTGAACTGGTTATCTGGGGTGTTTTTTTGCCTGCTCTCCTGCAGTTTGGAGGAGAGCAGCTTAATGGAAGGTGTTGGAAGAGAAGATGCTGACATTCTAGGACTTTACTGAGAGTTAAATCAAAGCTCAGTTAAGTACATAAATTTCAGTCATGTGATTTCTTTGTACAGGGATATAATTGGACAGATGGAAGACTTCTTTCAGTGTTAGTTGAGCCAGTTGCACATACGTGTTCAGGGATAAGGAGGGGAGGAGACTGAACATTGCCTTCTTTCCTGCTTTTGGCCAAAGCAGACAGAACTTTGGAAAACCTTTTGCTCTGAGCACGAGGCATGGCAATATACATGTTGAGTAAATGTTCCCTGAGCAATAGCAAAATCCCGTGGTTTACTATTAAAACGAGGCAGCTAAGGTCAGAGGCAGAGAATAGAGTATGAGCCCTATTAAAGCCATTTCTGGGCTGCCTAGCTTTTTTGGTGAAATTAATTTGGCACAAAGATGAATGGATTAATGGAAGTTTTTTGCACAGCCTGTGGAATTTTTCTTGCATTACAGGAAGATGCAGAGTTAGCTTGCAGTACTTCTCTTACAATAAATGAAAAGTATTGAAAGTGTAATAAGGGATGTTGTAGGTGTTTAGTTGCTGGATCTAGCAACCTGTGTCTGCATTCTTCCACTTAAACATTTTTTTAAGTACCACCATGAGTAAAGGAAGCTTCATTATGGCCATTCTGTAAAGCGTGGAGTCAAGGGGAGGAATCAGATCTGAAGATAAGCTGCATTTATTTAACAGCACTGACTACAGGTTCTTCTTCCAGTGAAAGCACAAACGTCATGTATTCTGCCTTGGGTTCACCAGTGACAACCTAATCGGTATCCTGATCAGCATTTCAGCTTCATGATACAAGATAAATTTATTTATTCTAATGTGTCCCTCCACGCTCAATTTCTGTCAAGCATTGATTAGTACACAAGGTTTGGGGATGTAAAACTACTGCTACATTTTCAAAGAAAGGAAACCTGGAAGTTCTTTTCTGTGTTACAGTCTAGAAGAGAAAATGTTTCAGAAACCGTAATAGAATTACCAACATTGAACACTATTCCCACCTCTCTCTTGAGAAGTCCTTCCCTACAATGAAATATAGTCTTTATGCACTTCACCTGTTGTATTCAAAAGTGAATCTGCAGTGCTGAGCCCAGTACCTCTTTGTTGCCACTGAGTAACTGAATTGACAATGTCTGAAACTGTCCTTAAGTTTTGAAACATAGCTGTTTTATTTCTGGCAGTCATTAGGAATGAGTATACATTACAAACACATGTATAGATGTAAAAAGTGGAGAACAAAGAAACATGTTCAGCACTGTGTCATTGAATATTGAAAGGAATTAATTTTTTTGTTCATATGGGTAACTAGTATCTGGAAAATATCCCTTACTTAGTAAAACTGTTAGTTGCAAGGGATATCCTGGGACAGGTGATTTCCAGACTTCCTGATTGAAGCAGGCCTACTGCCAGTGCTGGATCATCGCTTGCTTACTGAAGTTTTGAACATCTCCAAGGGCAGAGAGAGTCTGCTATCTGTGTTTAATCAGTCTGTAGCTGCACCCCTGTCTTAAAGAGGAATTTTACCCTAACATCTAATCTGTGCCTCCTAAGCAACTATTTCTGGTTGCTACTTGTTATGCTGTTGTCACACCCCCAAAGGGTTTGACTCATCTGTGTAGCTACTGTTCAGGTATCCATGCTATTAGGTCTCCTCTTAGCCTCCACTTTACCAGACTAAACAAGTCCAGCTCCCCATCCTGTTCTTGTAAGTTATTTGCCCTGGGTTGTTTGTCTTGGTAGCCCTTCCACTGGACCCTCTCTGACTTTTCCGCATCCTGCTTGAACTGGAGAAGGATGAAACTAGACAGCCTCACAAGTCCCAAATAATGGAGGATAAGGTATTCTGAAGTAGGCTGCCTGTGCAGTATCTCCATATGGGGTTTGCCTAGTTTATGGGAGATGTGCTTTTGGCCAATATTCAGCTTAGCATTCATCATAACTCTGAGGTCCTTTTTGACAGTGCAGCTGCTCAGTCAGCCAGATCCCAGCCTGTGCTCGTGAATGGGATTATTTCAGCTGCAGAACTCTACACTTCTTACTACATTTCTTAAGGTTTCTTTAATCCTTAATGTTCCCAAGGTCCTGCTCAATGGAAGCTGTGACATAAGTTGTACCTCCTAAATTACTATTGTCTGTGAATTTGCTGAGGGTGTTCTGTGCATCCTCAACCAAGTTATTAATGATTATGTTAATTGTTGTGGGTCCTGGAATCAGTTTTTGGGGTACTCTGCTGCTCACTGCACAGCAAAAGGCTGGGCTGTTGATTGCTGTCCTTTGAGCCTGGCAGCCCAGCTGTTCTTCAGCTGATTGGTCAGTCTGATATGCTTTAAAGGAAAATACCGTTGTGTTTTGGTAACTTACATTATTAATAGCATTACAAAGCCATATGGCTAGTAAATGCGAATTAAACGTTAGCCTGGAAACCTGTCACTGAATGGAAGAGCATCTTCAAGATCATAATTGCCTTTGCTACACTTTTGCAGGCAGCAAGGATAATGTTTGCTAAATGCCTCCTTTTAAAACAAACAAACAAAAAACCCCAAGAAACTACTCAAAACCCCAAACTGCTACCTTTGGTGATAGAAGCAGCTGCAACTTGATTTTTTTTAACTTGACCATATTTATAAAGATCAACTCTGTTAAGGCAGACTGCACTGTGAACTGCTTCTGGCACAATTCTCTGCAAATAAGATTTGTTCCTAGAAGTAAACAGGAAATAAAGCACTAAAAATCTTACTTCACAGATGCCTGTTCTTGTCGTTTAGCATTTGGCCATGGTGTCAATCTGAAGATGCTGGACCTGGAATCTAACTTGGGCCTCAGGCACTAGCTGAACAACTCTGGAATTAAGTAATTTTTGCACTTGCAGAGTACCTGGAGATCTTTTGTTCGTGCTACCAGAGACTTTGAAGCTTTTTACTGAAAAAGATGGATAATTTCTTGTGAGAAATCAAGGGAGATACAGTTTCTCATACCCCTCCCTTGTGTTGATATTGCAGAGTTGTTTGCAAAATGTTTACAACTCTGATTTGAGTTACAGCGTTGATACCTATCTCTTAACTGCCTGTCTTGTGCAGGAGGAGGAGAAAACCAGTGATGTGTACAATGTTTGGTATATTGTGTTGGTCGGGGAGTGGAAGTGACAACTTCTGCTTAGAACAGTAAAGTTACGAAAGGGAACGTGTAGCAAGATGAAATACTGCTATTACTGAGCCTATATTAAACTGTAAAATGAAGATAACTGTTCAATTCTCTACCTTGTTTGGATGATTTACTAGGTACTTAATAAAAGCAACTGAGAAGAAGTAGTCTGACTGTCAAACTATTATTCTAGGTCCTCCAGCTCCAGTCCGAACTCCGATGAAGTATGAAACACAGAGACCAGGTAGCTGAATATAAATGAGCTAATGTCCTTTTTCAGGTGCAACTTTGGAATCAGTGGTCTTGTTTTAATGATGGCCAAAGCAGGTCGTTGATTATGGTTTAGGAAGAAGCAATGCAAGTTAGCAAACATTTGAACCATTGCTTTTCTTCTGTGCACTGGTTAATTCACATCAGAAAAGATCCTAAGAGAATATGAAGTTACGAGTATTTGTACAGAAAGACTTTCAAACTTGAGACGTTATAGTTTGTTTCTTCCTGATATCTGATCGCATCTGGTATCAATTAATCTAGCTAATATTTTTTTAGCTGGTGAAGTTTTCAACAGAAAATCTTGCAGCATGTGTGTATGTACACGTGATACAGGGAAAGTTTGACAAAACCATATAAACGAAGAACAGTATGGGTTGTTTATTATCAAGATGATACTAAGACAGTAATATTTAGTTGTATGTTAGGAAGCAAGAAGAAAATGGCCATTACCTTGTAGAGACCTTTAGTTTTTTTCTGCATGGATCTTTCCATATGAAGCCCAAAAGACCACATGCCTATCACTGTCAGCTTGGGAACAGCCAGCTCACACTGAGAGCTACTGCACAGGCACGCAAATGCATAAAAACTAATAAAAATGCATTAAAAAAATGCATTAAAAACATAATACATTTAAGCGTTGGTAAAAATCTGTCTATGGAGACTCATTATGTGGCACAAACTTGTTACGTGTCAACTCTGTCACACTATGGTACAGCTGCATGTCACCTCAGACAAAAACCAAAACAACAAAGTTTTTAACAAGGCTGAGGTTTTGGTGGGAATGGGCTACACTGCTCCTGTGGCAAGAGGTGTCCCATCAGGTATTTTCTACCACAGCTAAATTACAAGAGGATTTCCCTGTAAATTAATGCTGGAACTTTGTGAAATTTGTTTTTGTGTGCAGCCCTGGAGTTTGACGATGTCAGCACAAGCATATTCCTAATGGAATGAATATTTAAGAACAAGCATGGAATTCTCTATCCTTCTGGAGTTCTGTTTGTGTGTTGTTTTTTTTTTTAAAACCATAACGTGGCATCCTAGGGGAAAATAATACAATAACATACTGTTCAGTGCTTGTGGTATTTCTCCTTGTTTGCTCCAATTTGAAGAAACTAGCAGTGTTCATGACTCTTATGAAATCAGTCAGTTAAAATACAGCTGTCTGTAATTAGGAAGATGCATTCTATTTCTGCACTTTTTTTTCCTCAGATTAAAAACATGTATTTTAACACTTCAGCATGCTTTTTTATAATGGCCAACACGTGAATACACTTAATGCCTCTTTGAGATTGTTTTGCAGATACATTTAGCTGAACTCTTCTCCGAGTTGACCCAGGAGTACTTTAAAAGTGTTTTAGGCCGTGCAAAAACCAAGCTATTAAAACTCAGTGAGGAGCAAGATACAGCCCTGATTGAAACACTGCTAGTTCAGGCTCAGGACCATACTAACTGTGGTTGTGCAGCTTCTGGTCTTCTGGGACTACAAGAGGCTTTTGCTGTGTTGGTGAAGATTATGTGTTCTCTATTACACTTAAGGCATTATGATTCTTGAACTTCAGACTCTAAACAAGCAGTCTCGGTATGCTGTATGCATATTAGGGTTTTAGGGGAAGAAGGAGGTTGGTGGCTTGGCTTTTTTTTGTTTTTCTTTTTTTAATGAGAACTGACATGGTCTGAGGCGTGCTATGAATGTGAACTTGGTATCTTTCCTCGGTAAATTGGATTGTATTAGAAGGTCTATTTTGCTTATTTGATTCCTTCTTGAAGACATTAGTTCCTTGCGTGTAAAATCATTATGGAAAACAGAGAGAGTTGGAGTCTTTTTGTGAGTGACAGAGATCTTGCCCCTTTTCCTTACACATTTCAGAGTGAAAATTAATTCTGTCCCCCTTAAGACTCCATCAGAAACTCCTCTAAGATCATAGAAGTTATGTGCAAACTGTCTAGTGTGTAATATCTCTTTATGTGTATGTTTTTTACTTTAGTGAAGAGAGGTCTCACAAAGGACATAACCTGTCTGAAGGATTTTATGAATGATCCCAAAAGAGAAGAACCTCTAGTTGGTATGTTTTTTGTTTTCTAAATGGTATGTCTTTGAATTTGTGACCAAATGGCTTTTGTTTTGAAATAAAAGGTGGAATTTTAGATATTGTTTCATTTTCTGTAAATGTATTGAATAATTTATAGGATATATCTTATCTCTTCTGTCTTTTAAAGTTTAGTTTATGACATTAAGCACCGTAAAGGCCACCTCTTTTATACACCTTAATTGTTAGGCAACTTGTTCCTGAAGGAGCCATCTTAGTAAAGAAGCTTTCCACAGCTCACAGAGTGGTTTTGCTTGGAAGGGACCTCTGGAGGTCATCTGATCTTAAGCCTCTGCTCAAGCAGGGTCACCCAGAGCTGGTTGCCCAGGACCATGTCCAGACAGCTTTTCAGTGTCGCCAAGGTGGGAGACTCCACAGCCTCTCAGGGCAACCTGTGCCAGTGCTCAGGCACCCTCACAGTCAAAAGTGTTTCCTGATGTTCAGACAGCATCTCCTGTGTTTTGGTTTGTTCCCATTGGCTCTGGTCCTGTCACTGGGCACCACTGAAAAGAGCCTGGCTCTGTCTTTGCAACTTCCCTTCAGGTGTTTACACATGCTGATGAGGTCCCCTCTTAGCCTTCTCCAGGCTGAACAGTCCCAGCTCTCTCAGCCTCTCTTCACAGGAGAGATGCTCCAGTGCCTTCATCATCTTCATGGCCCTTTGTATGTCCATGTCTCTCTTGTACTGGGAAGCCCAGAACTGGACACCGTGCTCAAGTCATGGCTCTACTGGTGCTGAGTGGAGAGAGTGGAGCATCTCCTTCAGCCTGCTGGCAACACTTCTCCTGTGCAGCCCAGGATACCATTAGTCTTCTTGGCCACAAGGGTCTATGGCTGGCTTATCTTCAACTTGGTGTCCACCCAGGTTCTTCTCTGCTTTCCAGCTGGTCAGCCCCCAGCATGTACTGGTGCCTGGGCTTGTTCCTTCCCAGGTGCAGGAATTTGCACTTCCTCTTGTTAACCTGCATGAGGTTGCTTTCAGCCCAGCTGTCCAGCCTGTCAAGGTCCCTCTGGATGGCAGCAGAACCCTCTGGTGTATCAACCTTCCCTCCCAGTTTTGGGTCATCAGCAACCCTGCTGAGGGTGTGCTCTGCCCCATCATCCAGATCATTAATGAAGATGTTAAACAAGACTAGACCCAGTATTGATTCCTGGGGTACACCACTAGCTACTGGCCTCCAACTAGACTTCATGCCACTGGTGACTTGTCATCTGGTGATTCTTTGTGGTTTTCCATTTGGTGGGATATACAGGTGTTTCTGTCCAGTGAGATATTTTTCCCACTGTCTTTGGGAATACTAAAAGTAACGAGATTAATTTTAAGGTTTTCTTTCTTTCTAGTTGCTAAATTAGGCAACCCTTAGGAGAGGATAAGCAATGCAGCTTGTCAGTGGTCTTAGTGTTCCTAGTATGTGCTGGTGGCCCGGAGAAATCTGTTTCCTGACAAAGAGCTAAGTAGCAAATTTCCTAGTATTAGCAGAGAATTTCTCTGTTTGCTGAATTGTCTTGCAGTTACTCCACATACAGCATTAATATTAAAAAGCATGGCTATTTATTATTACAAGCATTTTGGTATAAGTGAAAAGGTGGATAGCAAAGTGTTACTTTCTTGTATACTCAGTTCATTTGGTGATAGTTTATTTTCAGAGTTAAGATTTAGCAGTATAATACTGTAGTGCGCCTGAGGCGGAGTTGAATTTCTTCATAGCAGCCTGTATGTTTTGGATTTGTGACTACAACAGTGTAGATAACAGACCAGTCTTTTGGCTGTTGCTGAGCAGTGCACAGCACCAAGACGGTCATCTTTTCCACTCTGGGTCCCCACCCCTCACCCCTTGAGTAGGCCACGGGTGGGCGAGAGACTGGGAGGGGACACAGCCATGACCGTTGACCCAAACTAGACAAAAGGATATTCTGTACCACATAATGGCATGCTAGGCAATCACAACTGAGGTAAAGGAAGAAACAGTGTGTGCGTTGGGGGTGTTGGCTTCCAAGGTTGCTGTTCAGAGGCTGGCTGGGTATTGGTCTGCTTGTGGGGAAGTGAGGGACTGGTTTTCACATGGTATTTTTGCTTTTTCCCCTATCTTTACTTCACCTATTAAACTGTCTTTAACTCAGCCCTTGAGTTTTCTTGCTTTTGCTCTTACTATTTTCTCCCCGTCCTGCTGAGGGGTGTGTATGTGGGTGAGTAAGCAGCTGTATGGTGCTTGGCTGCTAGCTGGGGTCAACCCATCATAAGTACACAGTATTGGAAATTATGATAATGGGAAACAGCTGCAGACTTCCTATTTGTTTTAAGCTGCTTATAAACTGGCTACATTTAAGCTGTTCAGAGTAAAAATTTTCATGCTCAAGCCTCGAACTCAGAGATTTCTGAATACTTCTAAGGCATAGTCTTTCAGTCATTTCCAGGAAAAATGAAGAAAAGCCCCATTTTCATTCCTGTAATTCTTAGAAGTTTATGGAAGATTTTTAGATTATGAAGGACTCAATTTTGCGAAATGATTATTGTCTTTCCTACATGTGCTTTGTGCTACTCGGACACTGTCCGAATTATGTTTCACTAAGTAGTTTAAATGCAGTTTTTTAATCTAGACCTTTGCGTGGCATTTCCTATTCTCATTCTCTTTTTTATATGCACTTCCCTATGAATTCTTTTACATGACTGTATTGAACGGAAGGCTCTTTCTTAGTTTCTTAAAAATATCCCAGGCAGGAAAAAAGGTACATGAAATATTTTATTTTGGTGGGCTTGTAAATCTGCCCTAGGCAGTGTTTTTCCTTTCAGAATGAAGCATTGTAAAGAGAGAAATTTAACTGATGTGGGTAATAAGTCTGAAGAAGTGGTGAAGTGATCCTGAAGAAGTGTTGGAATTCTGAAAATAGAATACTTTTGTTTATTCATTTTGGCTTTTAATAAGCAGCACTGAAGAGCATACATTTGTTTATAGTAGTCTGTACTAAAATACAGATATTTGTAACTCTTGCTTTTACAGGTTTAGAACATGTGGTTGAAATCAGATTTGAAGGAAGAAAAGAGCCACATTATGAATGCAAGCTGTGTGGGTTTAATACAGAGATGGCACCTATGATAGAACATCTTAGTGGATATAAACACAGAAGAGCATACATCGTGAGTATTTTGATGCTTTTTGATCACAATTTCTTTATGATACTTCCCCCCCCCTTTTTTTTTTCTATAAATACTTACAGTTTGAAGCTTAAACCCCCATACGATAAATCGTTAATACTTGTATGGTTGACTCTTCATGGGTCAGATCAACATGAATAGCTATGAAGCTGTGAGCTCTTGAGGAAGTGCGATCCAGAGGTGCGTGTCTGTTCCTAAGTGTTCTGATTGTCTGCAGCATCAGGTTCCTAGAACGTTGTGGTTCGTTCTTATTCATCAGCATGCCCATAGCATTGTTTGGTATAGTACAGAGCATATTACCTTTTGGTAGCAAGCTTTGCATAGTATCCATTTTTTGTTTTGAAGACTACTTAAGCAACTTTAACATAAAATTAAATTAGTTGTGTTACAGAGAAGAAACTAGCTTATAATGTTCAAAACATTATTTACTAGTCTTTTGGAAGCTTGTCCAAAAGGTGAAATTTGCCAATTTTTTAATATTGTAATGTATTTTGATACTGACCATTTCAAGCTGGTTTTGTCAACAGTCTAAAGAATTTCCAGATAAAATGAAGAGAAAGACAACAGATGTAAAAGAATGCAAAGTCTCATTTCTCAGAAGGATAGCAGGAGAGCTAGAGAAGACTGAAGGATTAAAAATGTATAAGGTAATTGGAAGAAAATGTAAAGTATCTGCTAATGTATCTTTTATCAGTGCATTGATGTTTGACCTAGTCCATTTTTAAGTACTGCTGACAAAGCTTGTTAAATTTCTCTGTGTTTCTAGGAAGTGTAGTATTAAATTGAACTAAGGCTTAACTTAAAGTTGCCCTAAAAAATCTGGGGAAACGAACAGTAATCTTGAAATTCATCTGAAAAAAACAAAATTGTTTATTTTTAAGAAGTTAGATTTTTTAGATAGAAAATGTCCAGTCTGAATTCAGTGGTTCAGAAATTTTGTTGCTTTACTTCAATGATTTTTTAATTTTTGCAACAAATTTCCTCGAATGTAAGAAAGTTTTCTCTCAAATTTATTTTCTATTTAAAAGATTATTTATCTATAAAATTATGGGCTACACTGTGCTGGGATAAATAAAAGTACTCGTTCTGTTTCTAAAGGCAGTTGCAGTAGAGACTGTTTTTATGACATTTTAATCAGAAAATCTAATATGAAACTGTTTCTATTCGTAGATTGAAGGTTACATAAGACCAAGTACCTCACGTAAGTCTATGAATTACTTGAATATAATAGATTTGATGTAATTGATATTTGGCGTAGTTTGAATTAGTAGTTGACTCAAAGGGTTTGACATATAAAATGTTCAGCTTGTAATAGTACAAAATGTTTTCAGACATTTTCCAGTTTTTGTGAATTTAGAATGAAGGAAGAAGGGAATTGCCAGACTTGCAGTGTTTCTTAGACATGTTTTTAACTGCTTGGTTCTGGAGGTATTTAAGATAACTACAGTAATTTTCTAATCAAGGAAAGTGAAAAAGTATGGAAAAACGATAATTGATGGGTTTCTCTGAATAAGCTGATAGTCTCCTCCACCTCATTTCAGTCATCAAAAGACATACATGCTGAATCACTGGTAAAAGTGGAAGTTACAGTTCTTCAGCAAGTCCGTTGGAACAAGAAACGGAAAACAAATCCTCAAACATAAAAGCAGCATCTTCCCTCATACAATATGTTTGAGTTATGTCCTTTGTTACTGTAGATGTGGTATTGATGCTTAACAATGCCAGCCTGAAGACATATCTACTTGCTACCTTTTGACCCTAGTACTAGTATCAGTGGGAAGGTAGGTTTGATTGAAATGGGTGAAGGTTGCAGAGATAAGTGTTTATCAGTGTGAATCCTGCTGTAGGTGCCTACCACAGCAGTGGGGTTTTTTTTTTTTTTGGATTGATCATTGGTGGCTTCTGTGGATTGTACCTTTTAATGTTGGACTGCAAACAAGGTAGCAGAGACCCTTTTTGAGCTCCATTTGTCTCTCTTGTGAAGAAGAGGGAATGTGATCCAGTAATCTAGCTCAGTAATTCTCAAGTCAGAGTAAATTGACATCAATGCTTACTGACTTCTGTAGAACCAGAAGACATGCTCAGATATCTAACGGGAACATCAAAAAGAGTGATCCCACCCTGTCCTACAGGATACGAAGAACTGGAGGAACAGACAAGAGTGAAGTTAGCTGCAAAAGTGTTCTGTCATTCAGTATTAAGTTTTGCTCTGGTTAGGTGGTAAAGGCAATATCAAGTGAATTCCAAAATAAAAATACTCTAGTTATTTAGAAGAAAATCATCCTAACTGGTTTAGCAGCTGTGTGTCTTTAGACTAGATCATACTGGCAGAGAATGACTTCCAGCTTCAAATCTCCCTTCTGACAGCAAGAGTGAGTTTGAGGATATAATTAAGAAAGGCCATTTGGTGGCATGCACTACTTTGCAAGTGGCAACATTAACAACAAATTTTGGCTGCTGCAGAGATCATATGCAAAACTAAGATAAGGTGATGCATTCTTTTTTATATATGTGTTGTGGTTTAACCCCGATCGGCAACCAAGCACCACACAGCCGCTCGCTCACCCTCCCCCTGCCCTGGCGGGATGGGGGAGAGAACCAAAAAAAA
>VZTL01071956.1:0-28718 GCA_013400535.1 Scopus umbretta | reverse complement strand
TTTTTTTTTTTTTTAATTTGGGCAGAGGAGCTTAATATAAATGCACATACAGTCAGGTGTGTTTCTAGAATTACGGAGAAAATACTGTTTTTTTCACAAGGAACAATCTTATATCCCGTGCTAAGCGTCATTGAATAAATTTTCATTAGTTGTTCTGCTTTCTATACCACTGATGTCAACAGGTGTTGTGGGAACTCAAGCCACTTTGAAGTTAAAGACAGTTGAGCAGTGCTTTGCTTTTGAAGTCTGATAAAAAAAATTCACCATGACATCTGCAACTTATGATTACATTTCTTAATGGCAGGAAATCTAATCCTCAGTGCCATTTGTTAGATGTTTTATTTTTTAACTTATGATAGATCCTTTTAAATCTCCTGTGTCGATTGTATGTTTAAGATTAACTTTCTCAGTATTTAATATTCTGATTAAGCTCAAACCTTAGCAGTATGATTATCTTCTTTCTTCTTGTGTTATTTCAGTTATTGTATTAGGTTTTACTGTAGTAAAAGTATTGTACAACTACTGTCTGTGAAGAATTGCTGCTGACTCAACAAAACACTGTCCCACTCTCCTAACCCAAAATTTGGTAAACTGATATAATTTAGTGTATTGGATACTGCAACATCAGTAAACTGCCTGCTTGTAAAAGATTTTTTTTTTTTTTTTGCTTAGCACTATTAAAACAGTTTGTGTGGTTTGAGAAGGTAGACACAGTTCAAATAGAAATGAAAGAGGAAGAAAAGTTATTCCACATATACTGGCAAGCAACAGTCTTGAAGCTTATGAAGAAAGTTCAGTCATAGCTTGACTCTGGAGTTCCTGGATGTATTTCAATGCTATACCCGGCATTACACAGAAGTAGAACTACTAACATATTTTTTTAAAGGCTTAAAGATGCTAGTAATGCATTTCTTAATTTTACAGACCAGAAGGGGATGTCTTATCATAATCATCATAAAACAGAACCATCTTATAGTTTCTACAAAATTGAACCTTCAAACTAGTAGGTTGATTTCAAAATCTGTAAGGCAGGCATCCCCAGATATAGACTGACCTAAAGCTAAACCGCCCCTGGCTGGTGAAGCAGTTCAAGTTTTGTATCTTACTCTAGATTATAAGTGGATAGCTCAAGTCCAGCCCAAGTTCGGATAAGGTTTTATTAACCAGTCAAAGTCAAAGCATTTATCTAAAACAAACTTAGATAACCATTTTTTTTTATAAGCTAACACATTTCTAATATCAAATGAGTTACTGATATATGTATGTAACGATGACAGTAAAAATACCAATGAGAATTATTTCTCTTATTTTATTGAACAAATGTTCAAGTCAAGACAAGGTTTCTACCTACTGCACTTCAGCCGAGCTTCCCAAAGTAAAGCAGAGTCCATACCCTTAATTCACATGGAAGTTAGACTTGATACTTTGTATATGGAAAAACCAAAAGTCATAGTATGTAACAATAGTTTTTATCATTGTGAAGGGGCATTATGTAAACAAATGGCATAGGTACCAAAAAACAATGCTTAAAGGTAACATATAAAAGCCAAATCACTGTGGTAAGAGTGGTTTGTACCGTAGTTGGTCCTGCAGAGTGAAAGAAAATTTTGTAGAAGACTGATAGATTAATTATTACTAAGAGTATTTTTAAAAAATGTACATCCATTTAAAAACATTATTATTACTGTACCTGTTACTTTTAGTCTGTCAGCTCCAATGACAATCTCATCTTCATCTGCAGAAAACAATACTTTTCCACCTTCACTTGCCCTCACTTCAAATCTTTTACACTGGGCCTCCACAGCATCAGCTCCTGAAATCAAGGAAGTGAATGTTTCATCTAAGATATTTTGTAAGAATAAAAGTAATCATCAGCATACATGGAATATCCAAAAACTATCAAATACATGAGGCTTTTATAAAATACTTGGCTTTCTGTAAGCCTGGTAGGTTATTTGTATTATAAAATATTGTTAAATTAATTTACAGAGTAACTATTTCACTATTGTATATCAAGACAGAATTTAATGTAACTATGAAAAACATCTATTTCTGTGTCATGTGTGGAAGTCAACACAAGAATTTAGAATGTACTTAAACTCTGAGATCTTGAAATGCTAATTCAGACAGAGGTTTCTGGGGTTTGCTCAGTTTAAATTGCAGTTTCTTGCCAATGGAAAAAAAAGATAAAAGATGAGCCCGTTTCATAAAGATCAAATCAACACAGTAGAAAAGGATATTTTTCATTCAGTTCTACTGCAAACTTGAACAGTGGAATAACAAAACAAAAAACATCAACAAAACAAAAAAAAAGTTGACTTGAGATATCACAATTTATCTCATATTCTGTGAAACAAAACTCCCAAATATCTCAAAGGTCCAAAATCCTAAAATAATTCTGAAATCAGACCAACCTATGGAATTGCATCTAACAGTGCAATAAAAAAAGTTTGCAGATACCAAAACTCTGTTAAATTTGCTATACTTTTAAAATTTACAGATCTTAACCTTATTCTTCAGAGTTTTTTCTGTTAAATTGTTTCTGAAAAAAATTATTTTATTTTATTAACAAATGAAAGCAAAACTTCTGTTCTGAAAATGTTGAAAAGCAATGAATATATAGCACAAACTGCAGTAAGGCAAATTGCAAGATTTCAGGGAATAATTATCTGACAATTTTCTCATTGATCCCTAATTAGATTTTTAATGTATGCCTGGAATGACCCATCAATCTATATGGGCAAAAATTATGGGTAAGGCTTTATGGACAAAGAAACCCATGTATGTAATTTCTTTTCACCCATCTGGCTTAGAGGTTTGTAAAAAACACCTGCTTCCATAATGTGGAAGTTTTCAGTTTAATATGCAAATGCACATTATGAAAATATATAATAAGAAATACAAAACCTGTGATAAATAATTTTGGATGAGGAATTACCATAGGAGCCCTTACTTTGCAGTATGAGCTATAAAATAAAAAAAAATTCACTTACTTTCAGATGAACTTACAGCTGTACTGTGAAAAATTTCTGATTATATTTAATTCATGAACATAAAAAGAAAATGAAAAGAAATTATAAAAATACTTGTCATGCCCCATTTTCTTGAATTTAGATGTGTTTATTCTGTTGTAAAAGTGTAAAATGGTGTTTTGTCCCTCTCTCTGTACAACTGAACTTTATTTTAAAAGTAATAATCAAGTTGTTGGTTTTGTTTTGAAAAAATACTAAATTTTTGTACAGACAGACAGAGACAGATTTCAGATAACTTAATGTTAACCATGAGATAAACACTACATCTCACAAACATTCAGGATGCTCACTAATAAAAGGTATAACAAAGTCTAATTGTCCAACAGGATAAATGTAATGACGATATATATTCACACATAGCTGTCTTACTGCATTCATCCATTACTTTTAAATATTTTCCAAAGTTCAGTGGTGGTGTCCCTGATAGTGTTGCCCCCAGGTACATCTGAATTATTTGTTTAAAATGGTAGCATTTAGCTAGTGAGGCACACTAGCAATATGGTTTGGAAGGATAATCTGTTCTTTTGCACCATCACAGGTAAAGATATATTTTTGAAAAGCTGTTAAACATGTATTTATGTTTGTTTGTTATATAAATGCTTATTTTGGGAAAGCCAGTGAGATCTATCTATGCATTATCAGGATTCTGGTGAGTTCAACAGACTGTTGTGTATCTGTCCAGTGGCAGAAACACAAGAGGAAATTAGAAGGTAAATTTATCACTTTTTTCAGTTTTATTTCTTAGTTTGCAAATATGTTAAGTATATATGTTGCTTTGCAAAACAATTCTATTGCAAAATAAATCACACTCTTGTTGATTATATACAGTTTCTCTATGAAATTGGGACGACCACAGAACTCAGATTACTGTAAGAACTGTAATAAAAGAGCTTATATTACTATTTAATTAATTTGGAAGAGGGAGAAAATATAGTAAATTATAGACTGGTTTGAAATACTTGCAGAAATTATAGATGACCTTTTATAGATGACTTTTGAAGATTAAATGATCCACTGATAATTTACACAAAGCCATGATTCAACGCTCAAAACGATATATTTATAAGCAAACACTGTTCACAATAGTAAAAGCAAAGTGTAATCCTCTTTAGATAGCACTGCACAAAAACATTTATTCTAGAATGCTTCTCATGGTTCAGAATGAGACAACCTGAAGAGGCTAAAAAGATCAAAGCTTTCTTGTTGAATAGAAGCAATAATTTTTCCTGTTTTAATCACAAGTTTGATTTAAAAATCTCAAAGCCCTTCTGGAATAGTATATTTATTTTTTTCTGCACAAGTCTAGTTTTCAATAATTTTGTAAATTTAATTCTGTTATAAGATAGGTCTTAGAATAGACTGTATTACACTTTACAAGGGCTGCATTTTGAATCATTATTGGAAAGCATAAGTAAGAGTTCTATTGTAGAAGTAAATTTCAGTTAATAAGAAATATGAATTGTATTTTAAAACAATAAGCTCACGGTTTCAGGTTACTTAACAACTACCACAATATTCTACGTAAAACCTCTTGCATACCAGAACATACTATCAAAATAGCACATGATAGACTATCACTATCATATACTTTAAAATCTTTAAACACCACTATATACAAAGCATGGTATTCTTACTTCCCCCATTTTGCAGAAGGAAAAGATGTTGCACAAGACATAAGGGTACCACCAGTCCCTAAAATGCAGACAGTTCTTAACAGCTAGTTCATTCACAGTGCTCAGCATCTGGTCCCCTGCCCATGCCAGACTGGTGTGGCATCTCCTGGACTGCTGTGCCTGCCGGGCACCCTGCCTTAGTGCTTGTATTTCCTTTGGAGAGAAACTGCAGCAAGGAGGTGCAGGGAGAGCTCTTGAGTTGCACTTCAACAGTCAGAGAGCATACTTCAGTCAAATTTTGGGGAAAAAAATCTGAGCACAAAAAGCTGAAAATCCCTCCTACAACATCTAGATAAAGGTCAGTCAGGATATTTGTATTATAACAGGTAATAACCCAGGTAGACTGAGTACATTCTGCTTTACGTGAAGCATTGTCTAGAGAGCTGTTTGTAAAAATACCATGGTCATTTATGGAGACAGGTAATGAGAACGTAACAAAGGGGTCAAATATTTTAGCAGGGTCAGCTGCAATAGGGCAAGTGGTAATGGTTTTAAATTAAAAGAAGGTAGATTCAGACTAGATATAAGGAAGAAATGCTTTACAATGAGGGTGGTGAAACACTGGAACAAATTGCCCAGACAGGTGGTAGATGCCCCATCCCTGGAAACATTCAAAGTCAGGTTGGACGGGGCTCTGAGCAGCCTAATCTAGCTGAAGATGTCCCGGCTCATGGTGAGGGGGTGGACTAGATGGCCCTTCCAACCCAAACTATTCTGTGATTCTATGATGCTATGATTCTATGAAAAACCAAACACTCCACTCAACTGATTAGAAAAAAATAATACAACTGGTGCTTATTGTTGTGGCCCAGGAGACTTGCTTTTTAACAGTGATGGGCTGCAAAGCAAGGAGTCCACCACAGTGTGCTGCCTGCCTGACAAAAGCAGCAGCATGCTGCATGGACAGGAAAGCGAAACTGAAAAAGGATTGAAGGTTGGACCTGTCCTTGTGCAATCATAGTTATGGGTCAGGACACCAAAGGATAATCACAAATAACTTAATGTAATTTCACCTTTATTTAAGAGCTGATAGTTGCTTAGCTATCTAAAAGTAAGTGGCATTATAAGTACTGTGATGCTGTTAATTTACAGACATTAAAGTTGTTAGTTTTGTAAAGAAAAGGGCTTAACAGAAAACGTGAGAGAAATCAAAGAGAAAAAAGACCTGCCACATTTTTACTCATTGTATGTCACTGCAAGTGACAGCCCATGTTTTAATAACTGCCTTTTAAAACTTGCGATGTATTTAGGATAACATAGCTTTTCATGAAGACAACTTACAGAATAATGATCTGTAGCTTCTACAAAGAAATGCATATATTTTAGATGCTCAGCATTTGTGCTTCTTCAACATCTCATTGTATCAAAGTACACCTAGAATTCAGCTAGTCCAAAATATCATTACAGGATATAACTCTACTTTTTTATGCTAAAAGAAAAGGGCTTTTACTTTACATTGCACTCAGGACTTATCAGTGCATCACTTAGTATTACTCAAATATTGCTGAAACAGTGGTTAGTGTATTCAAGCCACCTGAGACATTACTAACAAAACATAATACATGTTAAGTTTGTCTCTCTGACGTAGAACCAGTTGTGAATGTTATGAAAATGGTTTTGAAAAGTTAAACTGCCTACAGGGTAATCAATGCTATCAAAATGGAATTCTGTTTCATTACATTTTCATTTCCCAGTTGAAATAAGAGTAAGCAGTTGCATGTGCAATGTATTAGTGTATTATCGTCTTAGCTGTAATGCAAATTGCTGTGTTCCAAAAACACTCTACAAACATATACTTCTCATAACATGTCTGAAGCTTTAATAGTACTACTAACAAAAATGAGGAGAAAATCACCTCTTAGAATATCATTCATGAACAAAACAAATCTTTTGAAATTTTTAGCTCAAACTTGTAGAGCAATCACACTATCCACTGTGCTTATTTTCAGCAAATCATATCTGCTTGAATAATGCACACTTCAGGTCAGAGAAGCATGCAAGAAAATCTATCTTCCAAATTCTGTTTGGAAAGCTAATTTCTACCAAACACATGGCTATCTGAAAAGATTTCTAGCTGTACTGCTTTATACTATTCTATTAACCTACTTCATACTAGAGATGCAGTCAGCTTCTTAATAGCTTTAATCAGGATCAAGGGAAGTCCACGGCAAACTCTCTTGTCATCTCGTGTCCACAAAAATTATTTGTTTGTAAATTCAGTTGTCTGATACTGAATTAAATTATTAGGTTTCTGTGAAATTCCATTAATTTAAAGTATATAGATGAAAAATGTACACTTCATATTCAGCCATATGTTGTACATAATGATGGTTTAAAACACATTCTTGTTGCACAGCAGTTGCATAATCAAAACTATCATTAAACCAGCTACATTAAAAATGGTAAAAAGCATAAAATTATTCATTTTAGCTATAGTGAAGATGTGTTAAATGAAAATGTTAGGTAGTATATAAAATACGGATACAGAAAATTATAGCACTGTAACCCAGATTAACACCGATAGAGATTAAATTTCTAGGCCAGAAGTGTGCCTGTTTTGAATTTGGACAGTGTCTAGCCTGACTTACTTATTAAGTAATGCCATAATAACAACCATAAAGAATACATGCTTTTAATATTTTGCATTTTAAAGTCAATGATCCCTTGCACTACTTTATTATTATTCAGGAAAACAAAGAATAACCACTACTTGGAATTACAATAAATACTACCAAGAGCTCACCAGTCTTCCAAGGTTTAGATATGATTATAAAGATACCATTTTAAAGATGGAAGGGTAAACACTCCATTTACCAAATATGATTTAATGCTGATCAGGTAAAAACCTTGATTTGTATAACACCGTAATCACATGATAGAAGTGCAAACTCTTGGTGGTGGTTATTAAGAGATGAGATCAAATTTTCGGTGTATCATAAGTGTGCATAGGTAGTTTGGATGGGGATTTTTTGGCATTACTACAAAGCTTATTGCTGTGGAAATTGCTGCTCATCCTGGGTAGCATATAGTGGTTTTTTTCACTGTTTAGAGAACATGTACAGTCATTTCAGCTTCCTGGCCAGTTCAGATTTCCCCTATCAGCAGACTGAACCTCTTCTCAACTAATTCTGTGGTTATGCATATTTTGGTTTATAATACTCTATCAGGTTTTTTGCTGTGGGAAAGGATATTCAGGTTTGAGGTCCTTCTTTTTTTTCCTGGGTGTTTTCCACAAAGTTCATCTCCCTTCAAATTTTCCATAAAATTATATAATAGAGGTAATAATGCTTGTATGATACTTGTGAACGTAAGAAGTGATGTAGAAAGTCATTACTGTGGAGACAAGATAGACAAACTAAAAGTCATAATTTCCCTAATTGCAACAATTTCCACCCAAACATTACTTTAGACTTAGTTTTTAGATTTTTAAGAATATCTAATATTGCTCAGTACTAATTTAGCACACAAAATATGTTTAGGACTTTAACCCTATATATTAAGAAGATCATAAGTTCGTTCTTGGCAGTAAAGCACTCCACTCCCGCTCCTATCAACAACAAAATGTTGTTGTAACATAAGTAACAGAAATTTTAAAAACAGGGTGAAGCTAACATTTGCTTTGCTTTGTCTTCTGATCTGTTTCCAGCCATCTACAATGCATTTCCATTCATTCTCAACTGACTGAGATGTAAGTTGAAACCGAGATGTGTGAGGAATAGTATCAACACTACTAAATACACAAGAATTTACATTTTTTTCTCTTTTGTTAATGAAGACATTTTGTGTGATTATATCAGATGTAGATGAACACTAGCAGTTGTGCCTGGTTTCTAAATCACCTTCTGTGCCCACCTGGCAAACAAATTTAGACATAGAAATAGATAAGAAATCAACCACTTCAAAGGGAATTACTACAAATTTATGAATTTTGTAAATGCAAAACATAATGAAATTCAATGTGCTGTCTTCTGATTCTTCAATGAAAAATGGATTATTTAAGCATTTATTAAATGCAGGCTATTTTTGAATAACAAAGAAAGTTACTTTTATGAGAATGTGTTGATGTTTCTGAGATTGGATATAAAAGAGATAAAAAAAAATTAATTAAGATTCAGTGCCCAGCTGGATCTAAAATCAATATTTGTGAAATATACACCTAGACAATTTTTTAAAAAAATATTCATAGGAATGTTAGGTATTATATTATTTGGCCACCAGAGGTCTCAGAAATTTTTCAGTGAATGCAAATGCAATAATGCAAATGAAGGACTCATACCAGCTGAATAGAAGCATTGAGGAATCTGAATAAAGAGAACTTTCACCTGAGAGCAAGACATCTACAAAAGCAAACAAAGCAAACATTCACAGGAATCAGAACATATTCTATGTTCTGTTTGCTGAGGAAGGGAAGGGATCACCTTCGTTCTATCAAAAAAGGGTGAAAGTAGTGGTTACCCCCCCCCGCCCCACCACNTTACCCCCCCCCGTCCCCACCCCCGTCTGGGTCTATCAATAGTTGATGGCCATGGTATCGAGATGTCAGAAAGCTACTACTTTACTACTTTTAGGAGAGGTTGACCTTTGAGGTTTCCTGGTCTGAACGATTACCTATTCAGACAAGGGAAACTGGAGCAAGTGCTAGGCCAGGAGAAGCAGTGCACATATTTGTTACCTTTTTTAGCATCAGACTACAGTGAATAATACCAGCTGTCAACATAAGTTATCAGTATAGGGATAAGCTGCACATTTATATGAAAGAAATATATATGAACAAACGAAACTAAGTAGAACCATCTGAATTGGACAACAGGTATGGTGGTAGCATGGCTCTTCCTTCTTCACAATCTACAGACCCACTGGCATCCACGAAAGATTAGTTATATTACAGTTATATTTAGGGTTTGGTCAAATGAAAGCTCACAGGAAAATTCTGCCCTCATGAGCAGGTTTTAGTTCTAGGAATTTCATGAAAAGACACACCTAAAATATTGCCTGTCACCTTTGCGATGGATAGACTACATCCATCCCTTAGTCTGCCTTCCTGATGTATCTTGATGGTGGAACCCCAGGTATGAAAATATATATGAAAGTTGTATAATAGCTGCAGCAGACAACGCTCTCCATGTTACTTCTATATGAGGCCACAACTGCACAAGTGCAAACCTGTGTTTTCCTCCTACTATCCCTATCACATAGTGTATCTTCTACTGGAGACTTTCAGAAATTGCATGGCTAAACAGACCTTTGGTCTGCTCTGATACAGCTGTCCACAGGATGGACATACACATGGATGAATGAAAGTAAAATGTGCTTCTTGAAGGTTGCTTGAGCTTTAAGTTATTTATTATTTATTTTGCTTCTGTAATGGCTAAAAGCATGTACATTGTCTGCTCCTGTGGCTCAGCAGACAGGTTGTAACTTTAGCTATAGTATATTAATCACTTATGTGGGTCTTTAGATAAGAACGCTAAGCAAGCCAAAGGAAGATGTGTCAGGCACCCAGTTGTGTGTGTGATACTTCAGACTGTATGTTTTCATCTATTTATAATCTCATTAAGTTCAGTTTATTCAAAACATGAGCTAGATAGTTTAATTGAGACTTGTGGTGAGTATAATGAGTTTCCTATCTGACTGATTTTTCTCATAATACTATAAATATACTATAAACATACATAAATAATATGTAATATAAACATATTGACATTTTTATTGAAAATAAATAATACATAGAAATAGCTAAATTTAAAAATAAATTATTAGATTAAATATATTTAAATATAAAGTAAATAATAAAGATATTAAATTATAAATAAATATGTATTATTTTTTATTACCATCCTTATTGCATTATCTTTCCTATGGATGTTTTCCTCTATTGTCCAGGAATCTTTCTTTGTGACATCAATAAATAGCCACATTACGTTAAATTCTTCTTATAGCTGCCTTTATCAAATTAGCTTTCACCGACAAGCTCAAATGTCCAACACATGCATTATAACTCTAATGTATTTTGCAGTACTCCAAAGTGCAAATAGGAATAGACAGTTTATCAATTTTTCTTCCTCATGATGAATGAAACCTCAATAGTACTAAATCCTAAGAGAATTTTCCAAGTTTTCAGTATTATCCTCAACCTTGGAATTTTTAGCTTTCTGCAATGCTATTAGTTTTTACAACTGAAATAATTTACAAAGCTGGTCATATACCTTTCAGAAGATCAGGATTACTGAAGCAGTGTGCGCATTACTTTTCCATACAAAATCAGTGGGAAAGTTTCCATTGTCTTTGTTATCAAAGTTAGGCTATAATGTTTCTGTTACGTTGTTTGGCCACTACACGTTTTATGAAAATCCAACATTGCCTACTAAGTAACCAAAGTATATTATTTACAGTGTACGTTACTGTTAAGAAATGAGAGTTAAAAAAAGACAGAACAATACATAGTACGAGATAGCTGACTACACGCTGTGCTTAATGAACAGCACATTCAAATCAAATAGCAAAAGGGTGCATGAGACAATAAGGGGAGCATGAAATTTCTTCATTATAAAATCATAGAATCCTAGAATCATTAAGGTTGGAAAAGATCTCTGAGATCATCTAGTCCGACTGTCAACCCAACACCAGCATGCCTACTAAACCATGTCCTGAAGTGCCATATCTACATGTTTTTTTGAACACCATTACATAGATGAAACTCAAAGACAAAACAGGAACGTTGCATTTCTCCTTGAGAAATATAACAACTTGAAGATCATAAGGTTGTTCATTCCTCTCTAAAACTGTTTCTGTTTATCACTATATATTTCCTTTAGGTCAGACTTTTAGTCTGACTTTTCTGTTGAATGTTCTAAAAAATTCCCAGAAATTCTACTGAAAATCACTTAATCTGTAAATTTCTACAACCTTGCTTTTTTTTTTTTTTTTTTTTTTTTTTAAACAGATCTGATGTTTAACCTGTTTGCATCCTTTGAGACTTTGTCTCTCACCCAAGTACTCTCTAAAATTATTGCTAATAGTGCAAATGCCTTTCTGCTGCCGGCTTTATCATTCTGAGGTGAACTGGACTGGAACTGAAATTGAATGAAGTGAAATACATTCATGTCACCTAACAGTTCCTTACCTTTTCTCTTCCTGATTTTACCCTGTGACCTTTTTTACTAACCATTATGTATCTTGCTTTGTGAAGATTTAAAAAGAAAAGCATTTCAGTTTTGCCTTTCTTACTGTTAATATTCGCTGTAGGCATTAGGCACAGTCATTCCAAAAATTGTTTCTCCTCTGTAGGTATTCTGAAAATTTTTGGTGGTTTATTAATATAAATTAAAAGCTAACTTAAATACTTTTACCTGTATTGTCTATGAGCACTTATTATTTAGAGGTTAGTTTTCAGTCTTCCTTTATTTTTTTTTCCNGCTTAGTTGCCGGCTGGTGTTAAAGCACAACACTCCCCCCTTCTGAATTTTATTAAAAAGATACAAGTTGCTTTTCCAGATGTTTTTGACAGTTTTCCATGGACTTAAAATATAACCTGTTGTGACTAGAAAATACTGTATAATATTATTCACAATATACTGAATTAGACTGTTAAAAGGTTTCTGAATGCAAATTAGACTTCTTGAGATAAATAATTGAATTCATCACATTTTGAGAGAAGAAACAAAGGATATGAGCTACCAGAGTGCTTGGGAGCTTTTTTTGGAAAAGGAATGTTAAAAAAAAATAATTACATTTTTATAAAATGAATCCAACACTAATAGCTATAACATAGGGAGGACTAGAAAATTTATTTTTTCCAGAGTGACTGTTTCTTAGATTATCTGCTTTAGCTAGAGAGTACACATGTGCTGAAGTTATCTATGCAAAAGCTGTTAGTATTTCATATAATCACGCTTCATCTGAGAATGATTTCATGAAAGAATGTACAAAATATTAAAAGATACATAGGATTCATCACCAAAAAGGCTACCACTGGGTCCTACTGGGTAGTGAAACAAGAGTAAAAGTTATAGCCTGATGACCAGGAAACGATAATTTTATATCCTTCTCCTCCTTGGTAGATCAGTGAACTGCATTTGCAGATTTCCGAACAACTAGCATCCACTATGACGATAGCATAAGATGATGATTGCTTAGCCCAGCTCTCAGGATTTTTGTATTACCCATTTAGGAAATTACTTGTCTCCTTGTCCTTGACAGTGGGACACAGGCCAGGAGAGCTGCAGAAGCAGGATAAAAGCAGATTTAGGCTCTTAGCTTCTGGAAGTGTCTCTTCTGATTAAGGTTCTTAATGGAGTTCATTGTTGACTTGTAACACAGAAGATGCAATTCAATACACAGATGCAATTCAATACACAGTACATCTACCTCAGATTCCTACACTGCTGGCACTTAATTCTGCATCTTTATCTGTGATTTAAATCAGTCCAAGATTGTCTACCTTTCAAATACAGCATTTAGGAAGGTTATATTAACACCCTTGGGAGTAAGATCTTATGGTAACAGAAAAAGTTTAGTACCATGGGGAAATCTGAAGTGTCCTCAAGGGAATGTATGATTTTTGTATCCGGAAAGAAATCTAACCTAGGTGCAGATGGGTGCATAAATTCAGAGGCAAGACCTGCAGCATAGTGGAATTTTTGTCTGGATTTGCTGAAAGGTTTTGCTTTAGCAACATGGCAAGCCAACTAGAATCATACCACCACAAACAAACAGAAGTGGGAAATTAACATCTGGCTTCACATATAAGTTCCACAGAGAAAAGAAGTTAAAACCAAACAACAACAAAAAACCCCAAAACAAGCAAAGACCCAGAAAAGACCAAACTAAAGACAGAAGATTAGTAAATTTAATTTTCCTTCTTAAAAGACAGGTGTGTGTCGGAGCCATCCTCTCATCCTCTTTCATAACAGAAAACCACTTTCTCCACTCCAGAAGCAAAATGGCTAGGAAGCTTTTAGTGTCTGACAAGTTTAAGGTGGCAAAGAGTCCAGGTGCCTTGGTAATACATGTGAGAAAAGAACAACAAAACAGCTTCTCCGAACAAAACATCTGTCCAAAACATCACAAAAGAAAACTCATGAAGTTTTGGGAGTCTAATGTTGGAATAACTTATTCTAAAGGCAATGTAGTCCTTAATTTTGATTTGGAAAAAATGCTCACTCTGTAGTATTTTGATCTACAACTGATGTTAGTGATTCAGTGAGTGATAACTATTCCCAGTGACTAATTAATTTCAGATTTATGGAATGCTTTTCTTCACAGGAAGAAACCTAGTTGAAATTTTAAAATATTCAGCTAATAATTAATTCAAAGCCATCTGTTCATAATTCACTGCAACTGCAATATTTATCACCCTAAGAATAACCTAAGGAAAAAGAAGGTATTTGCAGATATGTTTATGTATTAAAGAAATTTTTAAAATCCATATTAAATATACCTTTAAATGTCCTGTATATGCTTGAGACAAATTACATCAAAACAGCTCTGCCCATCTACAAATGGCACAACTAAACTTCTCTAGTATTGGCATAATATGGAATTTGAAACTTCGTACTGTTCTGAATTGAGGCAAAATAATCAAAAGACAAATACACATAAAAGTTATGAATATTAACTGGTGTTTTCCAATGCGTTATTATACTTTCAGAGTTATACATTCAAGTTAGTTTCAGAACTGCATATTTTTATAGGACTCAGACAAAGCAGTGCACTAAATAGAAAGTAAACTTTGATGTTAGTGTTTTTAAAAACACAGTAATTGTAACAACAGTGAGATGCAATTTCTGATAGTCTAAAGACATGTGAGAGGAAATTCTAGGAAACAGAAGTTTTTTTATTTATTTTTTTAATACCAGTCGTCTAATAGGTACTAAGTAGAACTTGTGATCTAAAAGGTTCATGATGTCGTATGGACAAATAATTTTCAGAGACGAACAGACAAATGTTTCCAAGCCTGATTACCCACTTGCAAAAATCTGTTTCACATACAGCAACAGGCTAATTTCCCGTAGCTGGCTCAGTAAGATAGCTGATAGAACTCAGACTTTTTAAAGGTATCTTAGCTGAATAAAGACTCTAAGTCTATGATCAAATTACTTCCCACCCATATTTTTGATAAATCTTTTTGTTGTCACTTCAGCATCTTTAACAGCAGCAGAATGCTCTTGTTTCTTCTTCCAAGTGTTCTCTGTAGTTCTGAAGGAAAGGAGAACATCAGAAAGATCTCACTGCTCTTCTCTTTCTCTTCTTTTTTAATTATGTTTTTGTATTTAATTAAGTTAAAAAACAGCTTCTCATTTATTTGCCCTTATTTAGTCCTTAACTTAAGCCACTCCTATTAGAATAATATATTCTTAATTAATAGCTGTCTGAACATCAGGAAAAAAAAGGGGGGTCAAAATAAAATCTTAATGTCCTGTCAGGCACTTGCTAAAGGTCCAGATGCTGTGGGTAATTTAATAATGCTTAGCACCCAGCAGCAGTCTTGTGAATGTCACAATGCATGCACAGCACCTGTTTTTGCAGTTAAATGAAGTATTAGCAGTTGATAAAGCTAAGGACAAAGAATTAGAACCATCTTTTAAAGATGTGTGCTGCATCCCTCAAAACCTACTTAAATACCTCTAAATAATGTCTATTTCTTTGCCTTTTCAGATCTCCTATGAAGGGAAATCATGTCTCCTTCCCTGCTCTGAACGTTTGGGTAGTAGTTATGCTGTCTGTATTGGCCAACAGCATGTTGGTAACAACAGCAGGACAGATGGCAATGGATTAATGTTTAAACACTAACACTTCTGTACCACCATGCAAACCACTAATGACCTCTTCCTACTCAGACTCTACTTCTACAATCAAACCCAGCCACTGCTCATAGTGCCATGTCCTCTGATATGGTACAGTGAAAGAAAATGAATATATTTTAATATTGAGGATAAAATATTTGAAAATTGACACAGAACATCCTTTTTCCTACTTTTCAGTGCCAATTTTCTAGAACAGTGGGAACAACCAGACTTGTATTTAAACTACAATGAGGAAAAATAAAAAGCCTGTAAAGCAGAAAAGTAAGTGGAGGTTTGCTGTACTGCCGGCAAAATAGTCATTGATAATTGAAATCTACTTCAGCGTATGTCCAGTCTCACTGCAGATGATCTGAGTCAAAGTTAGCATTGAGATGAAATACTAAGGCACCAAGCTGAGGCTCATACCTAGCGTGTCACCATCCCTCTGCACAGGGTCACTGCTGCACTCCTGCTCCCCCTCCACAATCACTGCCTGGAAAACACTGATTTAATGTTCTTTTTCATCTTTTTCCCATCATCTTTACAGTGACAGTGGGGTACAGAACATCAACTATTGCCTTCTCATGAGAAAAGAGGCCTGTGACTGCTGCTTTTCTGAAGGTTATCCCATGGGAAGCCAGCATGGGGCCAGTCCTATGTGTGCCCAGCTATTCCTGCCAGCACCAACTGTCAGCAGCTGGGACCTGAGGCTTCAGTTGAAGCCTGGCTTCCAGCAGGATACCTAAGGAAGACCTGCTACCTCTTGTTCCTCTTCCTCCCCTCCATGGATTTATTCTGTACCCCTTTGAAAGAATCACAGATATCTCAAGTCGGAAAGGACCCATAAGGATCTTCAAGTCCAAATCCCTGGTCCCCGCAGGACTACCTAAAACTAAACCATGTGACTGAGAGCAACTGTCCAGACATTCCTTGAACTCTTACAGGCTTTGTGCTGCAACCACTTCCTTGGGGACCCATGTTCCAGTGACCAACCACTCTCTCAGCGAAGAACCTTTTCCTAAAGTGCAATCTGAACTTTCTCTGATGCAGCTTTGTACCTTTTCCACATGTAAAAGAAAAAAAAATGTCCAATTTCATAACAGCAACTCAACAAAAAATAAGATTTATAGTGAACATATACAAGAAAATCAGAGTAGTTGCAGAAAAAAAAAGAAAGCACACTGCCCAGTAGCTGATACGCCGTGGAGGACTTCTAAAGTCCAAACTTAAGAACGTATATTCTGACCTTGAAAAGGTGTCTTTTCCTCTATGTACTTGTCCTTTCCAAACCAGCTCTAGATTATGGAAAGAAAAACAATTCTGTGGTGGGTTGACCCTGGCTGGATGCCAGTGCCCACCAGAGCTGCTTCATCACTCCCCTTCTGAACTAGACAGGGAAGAGAAATAGCTTATGGGTCAAGACAAGGACAGGGGGAGATTACTCACCAATTACCATCACAGGCATAACAGACTCAACTTGAGAAAAATCAGTTTAATTTATTACCAATCAAAATCACAGTAGGGTAATGAGAAATAAAACCAAATCTTAAAACACCTTCCTCCAACCCCTCCCTTCTTCCTGGGCTCAGTTTCATTCCTGATTTTCTTTACCTCCTCCTTCCCCAAGCAATGCAGGGGGACAGGGAATGGGTGTTGCAGTCAGTTCATCACATGTTGTCTCTGCCACTCACTCCTCCTCACTCTCTTCCCCTGCTCCAGCATGGGTTCCCTCCCATGGGAGACAGTCCTCCATGAACTTCTCCAATGTGGGTCCTTCCTATGGAGAGGAAGTGTGAGTTCTTCACAAACTGCTCCAGCATGGGTCCCTTCCATAGGGTGCAGTCCTTCAGGAACAGACTACTCCAGCATGGGTCCCCCACAGGGTCACAAGTCTCACCAGTAAACCTGCTCCAGCATGGGCTCCTTTCTCTCCATGGGTCCACAGGTCCTGCCAGGAGCCTGCTCCAGTGTGGGCTTCCCACAGGTTCACAGCCTCCTCTGGGCACATCCACCTGCTCCATTGTGGGGTCCTCCATGGGCTGCAGGTGGATATCAGCTCTACCACTACGCTGCATGGGCTGCAGGGGAACAGCCTGCCTCACCATGGTCTTCACCACAGGCTGCAGGGTAATTTCTGCTCCAGTGCCTGTAGCACGTCCTCCCCCTTCTTCTTCACTGACCATGGTGTCCACATAGTTGTTCCTCTCACATATTCTCACTCCTACTGCAGTTTGTGTCCCTGGTTGTTTTTTTCCCCCCATATGTTATCCCAGAGGTGCTACCACTATTGCTGATGTGCTTGGCCTTGGCCAGCGGGGGATCTGTCTTGGAGCTGGCTGGCATTGGCTCTATCGGGCATGGGAGAAGCTTCCAGCAGCTTCTCACAGAAGCCACCCGTATAGACCTCCCCCTGTCCCGCTACCAAAACCTTGCCATTCAAACCCAATACAACATCAAAAAAACAAGTACTGCATCTCAGAATTCCTTCCAAATATAAATGATCAATAAAGTTAGAAAAAGAGAGAGAAAATAACCTGCATGTATTCTGTCTATGCTACAAATTTTATAGAAAGAAGTATCAGACTAGTTGTAAAAGTACAAAGTATGTTTTTCTTTTTGTCTGTCAGTTACAGACAGCAAAAGGTGCTCTCCACATTAGATCAATGCAACTACAGATATGAACTAACACAAGCTGTACCTTGTATCCAAGGTAGAAATGGTCTTCCTGAGCTCAGACTGAGGGAAAGAAAAAGAAAAGAACAGTTGGATCAAAACTCAAATGTCAAAAGCTTTTAGAGTCTGAAGGCAGAAAGAAGAAAAAAATATACTGAATGCAGAAATAAGAGGAAGAGGTCTCAAGACCACAGCTCTGGAAGTACTGATGTAGTGTTTAAATAATTTAACAAAAAGTGATTATTTTTAAGAATCAAAGAAAATTATATAAAACACGCTAGTGAGGATGATAAAGCATAAAGCAAGGAATCTTATATCCACAGCATAGACCTTCTTTGCTACACTGTTTAGAACCAACAATTCAGAAGCACTCTCACCCCTGAAATAACCATGCAGAAATTGCACGGAATTGAATTATTGTCCTACTGCTACTTGCATTTGTGTTTATTCATGGGGGAATTTTTAATTCTTGACATATCAACTGACATGATATGCTCTTGTATTTCAGGCAGAAGGCTGCAGGTTAAATAATGGCCATACCTACCAGAAAGAATTATCACTTGGTCCTAATAAATGACAGAGAAATAGCTTACTACTCTTTATTTTTATAGCACAGTTTTCATGTGGCAATTCATAAGGAAGATGTAAGATATATTTTACACCATAGGCTATTTCAAATATTAAACAGGAATGTACTGTTATGTCTGCACGTAACGTATAATGAGAGTATCATAAAGATATAAAAGATATTGCTTAAAAAATTGAAAATGTACCTAAATGATTAAAAGCAATCTGAAGTACTGTGTAAAGTATCTCTCTCTTTCAAACAGATCTTGTTAACCAAGCACAAAGTGGATTGCAAATGGTTGATGATCCCAAGGATATTTAATAGTTTTATGAGTTAATTATGTAATGGATGTATAAAAAAGTATTTTTTTTTCAATCCAGTTAATGCAAGGGCTAGTCACAAGACCCTAAGTTCTCCACTGCTGAATGTCAAATGCACATATGCAGATTAACACAGAGAATGACACAATTAATTTGCAAGTGAAATACAAGTAAAAACTAGAAAAGAGTTGTTTGCAACTTTTTTTTACTAGTCCATTAACTATCATTGCCTCTTGATGTTGAATCAAAACAAACAAGTCAAGAGGCTTTCTGTTATTGGAAGATGACTTAAACAGAGAACTGCAGGAGAAATATGGATGAATTTCAAATAAATAACATGTTAATATTTAAAAGGCTACTTTGGCAGACCTATCAAAGTGCTGGCAAAGAGGTTGAAGTTTTGACCAGTTTTCAGAGCTTCACATTTTCCTAATACCGCACTTCAAGATAATTAATTAATAGGAGTAGATTCTCATGATAGCTTAGCCAAAGTCATTAAGAGTATATCTGAATATATTTTATGTGAGCTCCTATTACAAAACCTGTTATAGCGCAGATGGTTTGTAAAAAGACTTTTCCAGGGACTAGGCAGACAGAAACAGAGGCAACGTCACATTGCACTGTAAATTATGAGAAGGGATGAGACTCAGATTCCAGCTGGACATTTCAACTGTTATGAGCAACATGGCTCGCATTCTGACTGCCTCTTGGCTCATCTCATGCGCTTTGCCAGGAGGAGACATAAAGCCATATGGCCTATCAGGCACCTCTTCCTCATACCTTCTGCAGTGATTCCTCAAGCTGAAAGAGGTCCTTTAACTCTGCAGTTAAGTACAAGGTAGTTAGCCTGTATTTAGAAAGGACAAGTTATCTCACATTTACCTCTGTTTAAAAGATCTGACAATGGATTTGTACCATAGACTGGCAGATGAGCTGTTTAAAAAGATCTGACAGTGGATTTGTACCATAGTCTGGCAGATGAGCTGTATTTTCACCTCCTGATAAATTGTATATATTCTTATACTTGGAAAGAGCATTTAGCTTGCTACAAAACTTTGTTAAGAAACATTATACTGTAAAATTTTTCTGCTGAGAACATATAATATTTTGCTGTGTAAGTTATCTAAAGATTCTCTGAAATGACAAGTAACTGACTTAAGACAAGGGAAAACATTAGACAACAGAGTAATTTTCAACAGAAAATTCCATTTAAGGTGCAAAAACATCTGAAAAAATGTGAGCGAAGTAATTTAGCACAGAAATTACATATTCAGTGTTCCTTTTTTTGATTAGAAAAAGAAGAGGGAGTGAATTAACTATAAGTTAAAAATCTTTGCTATAATGGGAAAAGCCTGATTAACGATAAAATGCCCCAAAAGATTTTAAGCCATTGCGTATTGAGTCTGAAGTTCAATATGAAATACTCCTGTTTGTACATCATGGCAAAAGCTGGACTAGATATAGAAGAAGTGAATTGCCTGCATTTCTGATTTCCACACATTAAAGTGGTTTTAAGGACCAAAATTGGGTTTTTTTCAGTCTGTATTTTATTTAAGGAATACAAATTCAGAGAATGCTGAGAAATGGATGACTCATCTGACTTTGTTTTTGCAACATGTCTTCTTAACAATATTCATAATCCTCCTGCACCACAGTGGTTACAAGAGCAATTGCTTTAATATGAAAATTAGACTAGTAGAATGTTTAATATATTTTAGATTTTTGAAATTTCACTGTAGTTTGGGACTACAGTTAAGCAAACCTCCCTGTAAGGGAAAAGAGAAAGGCTTTATTTTACTTGTTCCTGACAATGAAATTCTGATCCATATTTGCCCAGTTGAAGGGTAGAAGCAGCTAATGCGGGACTGTAAAACAACATCATCCCGTCTCTCCCCAGCGCCCTACTATTGACAATACGAGAACACCCATACAGATAAGAGAGAGAGGAGTTGAGCCCTTTTGTTCCCTTTTCCTGCTTTGAGAAAGTGTATGTGTGTATGACCACGCTGAAACTATTCTCTTCCTGCAACACTTAGAAGAAAAGACCTTACCTATATTTGAGGCTACTATGTATGTAAACAAGGTTAAAAAACATAAAAACATTTCTCGTCCGTTGTTACTTAAGCATGTTTTTACTTCTAGTGCTTTAATAGACAGTTAGTTCAGGTTCATAATAATCTTAAATAAGTAAATGTCTGACAATAGATATAAAAGATTTAGAGCCACATGTGCATGCATACTATTACAAGTTCTACCACAAGTAATTCTAAAAGCAAGAATGCTTGAGCTGTTGTCTTTTGCTTCAGATCTTCTTTGATGTCTAGACCAAACTACAGTAAAATGGATTGAGGTATTCGCAATGGGAACAACGTTTAGGGAATGATTTACCCTGATCATCTTGGAAGTTTAGAGATAGTGGGATGTGTTACCTGGTAAGGTATCAGTAGATATAGGCAGATGCAACTGGCATATATGATACAGTTAAGAATGATGAAGGGGACTATTTCCACTCCCACAAGGTTACACGCCTGTAGTTTTTAATGTCCAATAATTTCTGCACAATACCGCAAGTACTCATGGTGGAACACAGCAAGTAAGGAAGCACGTTTTTAAGAAAAAAAAAGAATCTTGAATACATGACAAAATTTTGTGGTAAATGGATGGAAAATATCATCAAGTTTGACAAGTTATTTGAATAGTTATATCTTTTAGTACTGTTATCAGCCTTTTCCAGTGTTGTAATTGAAAATTATGCATCTGCCTGCTATTTTAAAAAAGTAATTGCAAAAGTGTGATATAACTTTCATTGGTATTCAAATATTTTTTCTGAATTCACATAGTTATAGAGATCTCAATGAGTAGAGCTACAGGTTCAGGAGCTCTCTAAAGCTGTGACTTGCACAGCTCTGGACCTCTATGAGAGTTATAATTCTGCCTTAAAGAGCCCAAAGCTTAGCCAAAATGAAGTGCATGTTTATCTGTACATCATATTCTAAAAAGGTTTCTGATATCCCCAGGGATCTTTATGAATGGAAAAAGGTCAAGCAATAGCAGAAATACCTGTCAGAAGCAATTATTACAGCAACGAGGGGAAAAAGAAAAAAAACCAACCACCTCATGAAAAAAATGAGAAAGTTGGCAAAGTAATAATCAAATCTGAAGATGATGTTAAGTAAGTACACATGTGGGCTTCAAATGTCTCCTTTCAGCCATATTTAATTTTGATCCCTTTAGCACTTGTCAGCCTAATGTCCTCCACAAAAACAGGCAGAGGTATGTATGATCTGGGCAGACAACATGGAGACAACCGACTTCTGTCTTGAGGTAAGCAACTGTTGTGCATTTCTAGGATTGGCAGAGAATTAGTAGGGGTTTTTTACATATAGCTTTAAACTGTGCAAATATTGACTAAACAGGAAAAGGTAATTCAGTAGAATGCATAATACAAAGGGTATTGTGAAGTAACGGTTGGGAGGGGAGAGATGTGATTACTTTTTCTTATCTAGCTTAGATACAAAAATCAATGAATGATCATCTTTACATGTTTATTCTGTAGATATCCTTTATGTCTGTGCTACATCTGCTCTGTTGGTATTAAATATCATGTCTAAAAACTGAAGGCTGTGGAGAGCCAGATACAAACTTTGCAGTTTCCTGACCATATGTCATAAATAGACTGAAGCACAAAACAACATTTCTAGCTCAGTGGGTAGAGATCCCAATGGAAAGCATTGCTACACCTGTGGCTTTCTTTCGTTCCAGCTTTCAGTGTCAGTACAAATACACTGTACTCTAATAATGGATGCACTCTTGGTTTTGTAAAACCTGGAGGGAGCCATGACTTGGCTTTACACTATTTAAACATATGACCCCTGAATCTTCCAGTATTCTTAGATATCTTATTTTTTAATATACTTTTCCTTCACTCCTTCTAGATTAGGATGTGCTCCAAGATGTCTTACTAATGCACGTTACAGATATATTTTGTCTTCCACAGTCATTCACAGAACTGAGTAGCTGTTGTCAAGAGTTTCACTGGAGTTTTTCCCACTCCCTGGGTGACCATATAGTCTTCTTCCTCCCAGCCCCATCTCCACTTCATTACCCTAAAGTGTCTTCCATTAACAGTTTTAATTAGATGCTTGTAAAGCTGTCTTAGTCTTGCCTGAAACAATTCCAAATACCACAGAAAAAATTTTTGGTTGTCCTAAAATTTGATATGACCAATGACAGCAATGTGAACCTCGACGACAAGAGACCAGCCTATTTATTGCCTTGTAACATCACTTACATCCGGTGAAATACAGATAAAATGCAAATGATAGCACATATATAGGAAGTGCATTATCATCCAGCTGAATGCACAGACATCCTTCTTTCTTTTCAGAATGCTCCTGACATGCACAGAAATGTGTAGTCTTTTTCTTTATTATTATTATTATTCAACTTTTTAAAGGAGTTAACAGAGAAGAACATTTCAAAGTTGTTAATGAGATAATTTTTTCCCCAAGGCATAATAATTTACTTTTTTGGTAGTTCAAAAATATTTCTCTTCAATGTTTCTTCCACTGTTTATTTTTGTCCTTTTCACTTGGCAGCCACACATACAGCTGCTTCAGCATGCAGCACCAGTGAAGGAACAAAGAGTATTTTTGAAGAAGGCAGGGACTTTCTAGAGCATATTTACACCTAACAAGAAAAAATATTTTCTGATATCAGCAAACTTGGTATAGGAAAGTCCCCTTTCCTTTTCTCAGCAGATGTTTCCATGCTTTTACCTACACAAAAATCAAGAATTTGTCTTTATCTGCTCTACCTTATACAACAAAAATTTTTGAAAGGGAGGGCAACAATAGTACATTTTGACTTTTAGGTGTCTGTTGATTTATTTGGTTTCCAACAGTAGAATGCTCAGGCTTTTACTCATTGTACTGGTAGTCATGAGTACCTAAACTAAGTAAGAAATATTAAATAATAAATAAGAAAATAAGGAATATTTTAACATGCATTCAATACTGTATGAGAAATGTCTAAAAATATAGAAGCAGATTTTTATAAGAATATACAAAAGAATAAAGGCCATATAGCCATTATGAAGAAGAGGAAGATAAAGAATAAAAAATAATGTAAATACAGTACTGCTATTTAGCAAACTTCCAGTCTCTAGACACTCTGCACCAGCTGCACACCAAGCAGCTTACAGATGTTCACTCTAATGATGGTAACTTAAGAACACATGTTTTCTTCAGGCCTTTGTGTTTTTAGAACATTAACCTCTAGTGTGATGACTTTAAGAAGTCTCAATACAATCACATACATTTTCAGTGCTGGATTCACTTAGCGGGAATGGTGTCAGCAATCAGAATATCATATCTATTTCAGCCACTGTGAATGTTTGCCATGGGCAACTCACCTTTTAGCAATTACTAGCTCAAGTACAAGGTTTTAATACTACAGCTATGAGATGAAACAGAATTGCATTCCATAAACACACTGGGCAAGTACAATATGTCCAGAACAGGTGTTAGCTTAATTTTCCTCATCTGTATCTGCTAGCAAGTCTGGTTACCTTTGCACACTCATTTGATGTGGTCATTCAGGGAAATCAGTGCAGATGGTGTGTCACTCCGTATGCAATTGCCAAAAATTTTTTACAACTTGAAACCATTGTCTCCAGCCAGTATGAAAGCTCAGTGTAGATTACTACTAGAGTTTAACTTAAAAATATTTGTGACCATACCCTTGGCACATGAGGAAAAAGACTGGAAAAAACCACAGCTTAATCCAGAAGTAAAGTGAAAAAAATGAGAAGATGTGGAGTCTAAAGGATGTCTCCTCAAATTTATATATACATTAGTTTCTTACACGTATATCTGTTTATATCTTTCATCTCATTTTCAGTCAATAGATATTGTTTTCCAACAGATCTAGAACATTACTTTGTGCTGAATTTTTTGGCCAAAATTATTAAAAAGCAATTAATATGTTCAATACTGTTCTAATGCTGAAAATACAAAAAAAACCACTACTTCATATTTACTAATACAATAAGTATGATTTGTGCTAAAAACACAGTGTAAGATGGTAAACTTAATAAAAGCAGGGAAAAAAACCATGAAAAGTGGAATGTAAGTACAGGATATTTTTATTTCCATTTCATTTGGAACTTTGATTTGCTACATTTTATACTTTGCAAAATATCAGACACCATTTTAAAGAATGACTGGCAATATGATCACTTTCCATTTAAATTTTGTATTGACTAGGAAAACATTTGGATTTTTGTTTTGTTCTCTTTTTTTTACATTTTGTTACTCCAACTGTTTTCAATATATGCTGGTACAAAAACATTGCAAGAGTAATGGGGAAAACAAATTCCCATTGAAGCAATGGAAGAATGACAGAATTTGTAAGAAAATAATGTTTTTTTTTTCCATGGAAAATGTTGTTGAAACAAGTTTTGCTGAGGTTTTTTTAAGTTTTTTTTTTTTTTTTGTTACAGCTGTCTCAAAAATAATAATTTTTCATTAAGCTATATTTTAGCTATTTTGAAGCATTTCTACTTTCTCTGCCTTCAGCTAATGCTGAATTGTGCTCTTATGATCCATTGTATGCACTGGGGTTTTTTTTTAGTATGGTGATGAGATTTTTTTCTGACTATTCAGCAATATTTTATCTTTGATGTTAATTAATGAAACCTACTCATAAAGCTAAACTGATATACATAACAGTCAATAAAGAGCACTCACCTACTGTCAGTTGTCCAGTTAACTGTCCCATGTGATTCCTTGCATTCACTGTTACATTTCTGTCAGACTGTAAGACCAGTGGGCTATCCTGGGAAACACGTATAAGACAATAAATAAGAGAACAAAAAGTTGAGGTAGAATTAAGCTAGAACTAAATATAAACATGCATGCTGAAAGGGGAGTTGTGTTAAATATAATAGCCTTTTTAATAATTTAATAAAGTATTTTACAAGTCAAATTTTTATATAAAAGAATAACAATAATACTATTTTTAGGTTAAAAACTTTGCAGATGAAATACCTCCTTTAGAAATCAGAGTTGAACTTAATTTATATAAATTGGGCTTTATTTCCTGAGAATATTGCAAAGTTACCAATTCAAAAAGCCTTAACACAAACCTGTTTCTTTAGCCTTTTCCATATATTGTTAGCATATTCATTTCTAACTACCTAATCAATGCTATACTACATTATTTTATTAATCTGTGCAACCTGTAGTATTTGGATTGTACTTACTAAAACCTTACAAACACAGCCATGCATTTCTCTGAAGGTAAAAGGTATCATTATTCTCAACAAGCAGAGAAAGAGAGCACTGGAAGGTGAGGTCATACAACAGACAATGCTGACCCACCACCTGTCAGGTACTGTTGGTGGTCAAGCTGAGGTAGCACAAAGACAAACACTCTATGATGTTAAGTACAGTCTTAACATTTTTGAAGTCAGTTTGCAGCATGACTACATTGCTAACAGCATCCTACTAGGTTTAAGCTTTTAAGGAATGTTTACATATATATATATGCATAGGCATAGGCATATCCTGTCCAAAGGCAGCTTAGGGAATCTCAGAAATTAAGATAGAATTGAATTTTGCTTCTTGAAGAACAAGGAGCCGGATCCACTCCTCCAAGGGAAGGACAGATGCATAGGAAGGGGAAGAGCTTCAACAGAGAGCCAGGAGAAAACCACCTTAAGAAAACCAGAGCTTACTGATCATGTTCTCATTGGAGGCAGGGTGAGTGCGTGAAGGGAGGGAAAATTAGGATGGTGGCTGCTGCTGTAGAGAGGCACTTTCCTCCCTGGGATCACCTGCTACCACACTGTTCTTCCCCTGGAGCTTGCAATGAGACCATGGGTACATTAATACTTCTGGCAATTTGCTATCACTTACCTATGCTTAGGTAAGTTTATCCAACACCAGTAAGACACCTCACAGAAACAGCTGGAGAAATGTCTTAGGTAGGAGTGACTAAGAGCTAGGAAAATATTTCTGAGAACTATTATATACTAATTTTATTCTTAGATTCTTCTATGGGCATCTGTTATTGGTCATTCCTGGATTGAGCACATTAGGTTAGATAGACTTGTGTGTGTGTGTGTGTGTGTCACGTAACATATTGGTTCCTCCTATTCTTGAATGTTTTTTTTAAAAGAACAAAAGGAGTTAAGGAGCCATATATAAAGGTTTATTTTTACCTGAATGGTACATTAGGTTTGCACTTAAATTTTCTATACCTTGCGATCCTTTCCTTTGAACCCAGGGCTTTCCTCTGCAAGAAACACTCTTCCCAGTTGTTTTCACTGTGTTTATTAACTTTAAATGATACCCAGTTCCCCGAGAAGTCTGAAATTATTCTGAGCTAATTTCTATGAGTTCAGGTGCACTTCATCTCTCACTAGACCATGCTATGACCTCTCTAACATCCTGCCAATTAGCTCTGCATCACGGATTCTGGCAGATTAAAGTCGCTGTTTGGCTTGTCCATCTTTCTAGATAAAAAGCTATAATTATCAGTGAGACACTGTGTTCAATGCGACTGGCTTGAGATAAACATGTGATGCAATCAAGGGAGCTTCTGGCAACAAAAGCAGCTGCTAAGGACCTTTTTCTCAACACTTGATTTGATTTCCACTTTCCTTATGGTCCTTTGAAGTTCATTAGTCCAGGCAACTGGTGCTTTGGGAAAGGAGGTTGTCCTGATAGACAGCTGCATGGCCAAAGTATATTTGTAAGGAGTCCTTTTCACTTTTGCTTGGTCAGTGTTTGGAGAAGAGTCTTCTCAGTTAGAGCAATCTCACCCTTAGCAAGGGAGGGTACTGCTATGCCTATTTTTGCCTGTTCAGCTAAGGTTTGGTAACTTACACTTCCAAGCACTGTTAATAATCTAATCTGAAAGTTTCTTTTCTTTTAGCTTAGGAAAACACTTAACAAGATTCTCAAGCTAAAATCTGCCTCTCAGATTTCTTGTGCTACAGCTCTAATTGTAAATGAAGACCTTGGGTATCAAATTCTCAGGTATAGGATAATAAAAGATTAGGTGAGCAAAACCTTCTTTCTTCTCCTTTCCTTGTCTTATTTAAAATATAAAAAGAGGGATGAAGAAGTTAAGAACTTAAATCTATATTCCCTAGTTCCTGGATGTCAAATATAGAGCTGCAAGTTTAAATTCTGGACCAAAGAAAATCCAGTGTCAAAACTCTTATAAATTTAAGCAGTCCAGTATGTTGTCTACACTGTTTACCTGCACCTCTGTTTTCTACAGGAAGTGCCTAAAGACAGAGGTTCAAGGTATTCAAAGGTAGTCTACTCAGAGGAGTTAGCAACTCAGAGAAGATTTAGCTGAAATCAGTGGAATTTTATATCTGTAAAATGAGTATAAAGATGACTGTCATTCATATGAATATGAATTAACATATATCTACCACATAAAAATGTTGGATGAATTTAACTCTGGGTCACCAGATCTGCTACTCTTTTGATGTGAACTTCAGCTTGTAATTTAATAGACTTGATAATCCACAAAGTACTTTACATTCAGATGTCAGAAGGGAGTTAGAAATATGTCATCATGTTGTTTTCCTGGAAATTGGGAATAAAAAGAATGTTTTGTTGAATACATAAACACAAAGAACAGAAAAA
>VZTL01071955.1:5519-22265 GCA_013400535.1 Scopus umbretta | reverse complement strand
TTTTTTTTTTTGGCATTTAAGCATTTCCACATCAAAGCATTACAGCAACCTCATTATGCTTTGCACAGCTTAATACAAAGTTTCTCTTAGTCACCAACCAGGGAATTTCAGGCAGAAAATAAATAACCTAATTTATTAAAGCAACCCTTGACAAATCATCCCTAAGTTGCTAGCTAGAGGTTTTATCCCTGTGAAATACACATAGGTCAGTAGGAACAGAAATGCTTTGAAGTTGGAGGGTCTGAAGGCTCTTAAAAAGAAATGTTAAAATAAATAGATAAGGCACTACACTAGAAAATGCCCTTACAATTGACAAAGGAGACCAACAGGCTGCTGAATCCAGCTGACCTTTAGCTACACTTAAGCTTAATTTTGCTCTGCACCTCTTCAGAAAGAACAGTAATTCTGTAAGCGTCTTGAACACTAGCTATCCTCAACTATGCTGGCCACATTCAGTGTCCGTTTAGGTGTATCTGTTGCTGTTGAGGGTAAGCAAGGTCAAAAGCAAGGTCAGTCTTCAGAACAGACCCCTCAGGGAGATGAATGAAACCAGCTGGTCCCACTCTCACAAACCCCTGTCCATTCACAGAGCATCCAGGCATCAAGATCAACAAAGCTCAGTTTCACATGGCCTCTAGGAACAGCTTCATTAGCAGGGCTCGCAAAGCTCGCTGAAGTAGGAGTCTTTGTCCCTTCCACTGCTGCCACACTACAGCTCCAAAGCAAACATTGCCTCCCAAACTAGACCCCAGGAGAGCCCCTGGCAGGTCATGTTCTTTCAGGCTGGAGAACCGTTCAGGGAGAATAACTGACATTACACTTGAAGTATGATTTTCAAGCATAAGTGATAAATATTTAAATACTAGGTTCCACAGAAAACAAGAAGGGGGGAAAAAAAACCAAAACAACAAACAAAATAACTTCTGCTACTGGTAAATGGACACAGTAAGCATTTAGGAACAGTAAGTAAAACATTGCCTGTTCACAGCTACTGTCATCATTATGCATACATGATGCTGTTTAAAGTCTCCTGACCTGCTTGTGCCCTCACCTCGCTGTTCCTGCAGCAGGTGCAACCCATTGCTTTATCAGCTCTGTGCCCGATATCAGTGTCCAGGCTGATGCTGTCTGTCCAAATAGGTGAATTCATTTCAGGAAAGTGAAGAAAGAATGATTACCACCCGAGACTGTTACTTCCATAAGATTTAAGTGTCTTTACATTTGAGACTGAATGCATGCTGCTATTCAGCTCTGGGACAGAGCTGAATACTGCTCATGTTTGACAGCTAGTGAAATTAATGGAATTAAATTCAAGTCTTTTGTACCACTTAAGCCCACAAAGAAGCTTAACATATTTAATCATATAGCTTTCTGCTATTAAATAGTTTGCAAGAGGAAAAGGCATGGAATTTTCCGTGCACACCTTCCCTTTGGAACCTGCATAACAAGTTTGCACAACTCTAATTTTCTTGCTTGTGAGATTGAAAAACTCTGTTTTCACAGAGAAGATATGGAGAGATGATCCAGGAATGCTTAAACTGCTCTTACTTTTTTTGTGCTTCAACCAAGGGATAGCTGCTTACTTCTGATTCAAATACAGGTTCTGCATCACCCTCCTGTACATGACCAGCAAGCGATACCAAAATGGGACTGCTAGGTGAAGCAAACCAGTAGACACAGCTGAGGAAGATGACATTGTGTTACCCTGAAACCCATCTGCTAAGCTAGAGAGCATCTCTCACACAAGAGCAGCGCAAGATCCTTGAGGAATGATATTCTTTCAGAAATATTAAAACCCTGTTCAAATAATCCCAGTTAATTTTAATTTCGGAAGGTTAGATAGTGCTTAGAATTTTCTCTAATTGCATATTCCTCAGAATAGACTCCTCTGGTTGCTCTGTAATCAAATCATAATTAAAGCATCTGTGTCATTTTATCTATCCCTTCCTGCTATTTGTAGCATTTACAGAAGGCAACAAAGATGCAGCATGCAAAATTTTCAGCATCAAGGCTCATCATCAGAGCAATAATAGGGATTTGTGCTAGTGTGACTGTCTGAGTGTCTCCTTAGGCTTTCATTAGCCTCTGAACACAACTGAGGAAGAGAAGAATACTAAACAGTGCCTCCCTTGTGTCCACAACTGGAGGCCATGTTTTATTGCTGCGATACTTGTTTTTAAAACAGCTGCCTCATTTCACATCAGCTTCACTGAGAAAACAGTCATACAGTGGGGAAACAGTTGTCATAGCCTGAAATTAAGAGATAGATTCAATAGCAATATCACCTTGATGAATATCTTCTCTTCGAGCACTGTATCAGTTGTCAGACCGAGTCTCCACTACATTTCAGCCAGGAAAAAAAAAGAAAAACAACCCCAAAACCAAAACCAATCAACAAGCAAACCCATCCCCTGAGCTGTATCACAGAATCCCCAAAGTAATTAATTCTAGGGTTCAGACCGGTGAAGAGTTGGTGGTATGTGCCTTTTACCTTCAAGAGCATATTCTAAGTTACATTTCAGAAGAAAGGTGATTGCACAAACTGTGCAAACTCTCCCCCTCCCCTCCAACACCCACTACTCAGAAGTGATGCAAACACTGAGCTAACTTCAAAACAATTTGCATTTTGAGCTCAGTTTTATCTATTTTACTTCACCACTGGCATGACTTTTTCTTCCTTTCTTCTGCCTTGGATTTTAGTTATGTTACACAATTTTGTAAAGTTACAGAATGAACCTCAACTGTGTAGGCATTGCTTGATAAGCATATGAATACAATTGGTATCAAAAGGACTGATTTTTCACTGTATGCTTTTCATTATAACATCATTCTAATTAAACATTAAAATAATTATTTTACACAGAAAAGATTCAATTTACACAAGGATTATTTAAGACAGTGCTTCAGACTAAAATCAGCATTAAGTTTGCTAACAACATAGCACGTTTTGAAATATAAAGATCAAAACTAGGAAAAAATAAAAATTTTCCAGCTTCACAAATCAGTCTATTTCTTATTCTTAGATAACTTCTATTTTTGGACGATGAATTGTTTCAGAAATGATTTTGAGTGGAAAAGTGATTTTGGAACAATTGATACCTAAATATGCTTAATTTAAGTCTTAAATAGAAAGAAAGCCTTTTCATATCTAATAGATAACATTAGCTACCAGTGTTTAAGGCCCACATCTAGATTTTTTATTTTAGTGGGTTTTTTGTTGGTGTTGGGGGTTTTTTTGTTTGTTTGTTTTTTTAAACACTCAACAGCAGCACATCGGTATTCCTACAGAGTAAGACAAACACAGGAGTTCTGAGACACCAAAGTGATTACTCAAAGCACTGCATCAATTACTGCTGAAGTCAAAGGACTTGTACCTGTTGTACCTTGTGGGTTCCCTGTAGCCCACAGGGTTCTTTTGTAACAAAGAGCTGTCATTAACCCAATACAAAGCAGAATTATTGTTAAAAAGAGTGGCATTTTCTGCACATTTAAGTCTGATCAGAGTAGCAACATGGAAATACCAGAATGTAAATGGTTTAGGTCTGTTTCCTTGGGGTAAAGCCAAAGCATGACCTCTCATGCTAATGTTGTTCCAACTACACTAGTACAACTGACAGAAGCATTTAGTCCTGGCTTTGCAGATTACATCAGCTCTATTGTGGACCGTGGTCAGCGTCTTCAGTGTTCACAAGCTTTCATGTTGGCCAGATCTTGAACAATTAAAATTACTGCAAAATACATTTGTGCAAAAATAAAAAAAAACAAAAGGTTTCTTGGAAAGTAATAATTTGTTGTTCATGTTGTACTCTGTGACTTTCCTTCTTCAAATTCCTTCATAAAGGAAAGGAAGATGAGTATATATACAAAAATATACTTTTAATTATTTTACTTCCTAGTATATGAGGGACCAAATCCTGTCTGCATTCTGTAAATAGCAGTCTTTACGCAGCTGGCAGATTTTTTTCATCAGTAAAGGAGATGCAAGTGTAGATGAATTTGCTTATTAAGTTACCTTCCAATTTGACTGAATGAAACACATTTCAAATACCCAACTGCCAGTGTTGCCCTTATAAACGGCTCACATAAGTGGCCTGAGAAAGTCTCAGATTTTATTTTCCCCTTAAAAATCTAAATAAAAAGTAAATCAAATAATCCACTTGGTAGTTCATTCTATTCTCACACAGAGTTTATGACAAAAGCAGAAGCTGGAGCTCAAATACTGGCTATCCTCACACTGACAGTCAGAAGGACATGCTTCTGGAAGCAGAGGAACAAAATATCTCAGTCACCAGAAGTCCTGAAGCATATCAGTAAGGTGTTTTTGTTTTGTTTTGGGGTTTTTTTGTTGGTTTTTTTTGTGTGTGTGTGTTTGTTTGGTTGGCTTTTTTAAGCCAGATACCAGATAATTCACTCATGATCTGAACACAGCTTAGTCTTACAGTAGACAACATAAGTCTAAAGATTGCACCTCTTATTGCTATTTGTACACCAAAAGACTGTTGCCTTGTCTGTTGCTTTACTGAGCTACTGCAACAACTGACCTTGTCTTTTAAGTGAGATCTGTCACGACTGTGAAAGTGTTCACTGTCTTTCTCTATTTGGCCACAACTGTGCTGTCATCGCCTGTTCAAAGAGGTCAGAACTGCAGCATCAACCTTCCATTACAAGCATTCAGAAAGGCTTTGAGGTGCACTGCTTCCCGCTTTTATGTAACCAAATGTGTCACCATATTAAAAGCACGACCATGCAAATGTCACAGATGACCATCTAACATGCAGTTGAAAGGCACAGATATGTCCCCAAGTCCAAATTCATTTTTCGTTTCCAACATTCAAAGCAAGCATGAGTTAGAAGAAATCATGGTAAGTAGAAAATCCCAAGATAACTTGAAAAGAAATTGTCACCAAGGATTCTCTTCAGAGATAATATTTTTTTTTCCAAATCATTTGTTCATAGTTGAGTCATCCCAGAAACCATCTACAGCTTGTGGAAATTTGTCACTGCATATAGGATGATGAGTGCAGAATTCTTACAGATTATTTAGAAATTTCCTTTTTGCATCCGTAGCTTTGATTGCACTTACATGGTGAATAGATTCAAATATACAGTCAAAAACCTCTGCCCCCACCACCTTCCTACTTGGCTTGTTCCCAGTCCTCATGTTCAATTACTACTCTGTTATACTTAATAGGGCCATCAATGCTGCAGTACTTTAGCAATAATAGAAGCATCACATTCAGCAGTCAGTATCTTCAGTAAATACGTTAACCATCAACTCATCCATGCTAACAAATCATTGTTTACTTCTGAAATGTGTTTTAGCAACCCACAATATTCATGAATCAAGTGAGATTGGTGCATGTAGCCTCTGAATGTTATGAGACAGACTCAGCTTTTAACTTCACCAAACGAAAACTATGGTTCAATAGAGCAGACATGAAAATTGCTTCATTTTGCCCTTTTCCACATGCATATGAAATAGCAAGATTTATGCACATAAAATACACACTGCCCTATCTAGAACATTTCAAATTCACTGGGCAAGATGAAATTCATGGTCATAAACCAACTATTTATCATGAAAACAACGCCTAAAATCTATGCAGACCCATGGTCATATGAACACACACACAATAAAAATAAACTGTAAAAACTAGCAGTCCATGCTGATCATCACGGAATGACATCACTTCCACCTTTAACCTCAGAAGAAGCAAAAAACATCTATTTCTTACACATTCTATTAACTCTAAATTTTTAGAAATCTCTTACAAGGAGTTCCCTATGATGCCAGTGTTGATATCAAAATGCTTCAAAAACTTATCAATGGTTAAAATATGCTGCCTAGCTAGAAAAAAAAAAAAATATTGAGCTGTCAATTCTTAATACAGTATTAACATGGCAATTTCTGACAGATTTCATCCATTTATCATTAGGACTGAAATTTATTTTGGCAACTGAAGAAAGATATCAGTTTATGTTTTCTCTGCTCCCCCTGCCCCACCTAAAGTATTCAGATTCACACACATTAAGTGCCTTGATGCTCATCAGTGCTGAAGTTCCACATACCCAGTTAAAGTCAATCTGAACAGCTCAAGCTGAGTGTCTTTGAAATTCAAGTAACTTTCCTACCTGCACGCAGATTTAGTAACTCCAAGTTTTAAACCACTGCCCTTCATATCTAGGTCTCCACATTTAAAACATAAGCTGCCAAGTTCCTCAGATTTGGAGAGACCAGGATCAGCCACTGCCACTTTAATGTTCCACCTCGTCTCCAAAAGGAATGTCTTTTTACTAGAGCTCAGTGTGATTCACTGGAATTTGCCAGGCAGGTCAGGAAATCCCCTGAAGCAAAGGAAGAATATTAAAGAGATGGGACATGTATATCAAATCTCATTACTGTTCTCTTATGAGAATCAATCAAGTGAAAGGACATGATGATGTCATTATGACATCATTTACTTTGGTCTTAGAAATTCATAGCTACTTAGCAACCAAAGCTGTCCAATGCAGAAGTAAGAGATCCAGGGGAAGGTGTTATCATCTGACCCATTTACTGCAAGGTAAGTATTTGTCAATTCTTGTTTCAAGACTTTACAAGACATACAACTTAAGAATCCCATTGTTTCAAGTACAGAATATTAGAAATAAAACATTCTCTCTGACCCTTTTTTATTAATATCCAGGGACGTTTTTTGCCCCAGCTAACATGCACATACAGCTGATATGCACGTTCCCTCAGTCATGTTTCTTTTCACCTTCTCATAGATCTAAACCCTTGAAATGCAAAAAGAAAAATCTTGTGCTAAACAGACTTTATTATTTTTAAGAACTACAATCTCTATCAGAAACTCAAACCTTGTATAGTCAAGGGAGACTAATATAATTGCATAAGAATGCAAGCTTAGAAAGCATGTTTATTTCAATAAACTAAGCTGAAAAAATCCAGTTGATGAGCTCCAGTATCTGTCGGAAAGTCCAACAAAAATAAAAAATAAAAAGCTTTGTGCATGAAAAAAGAATTGGTCACGCTACTTCTGTGGCTATTTCTGGGACCTGAAAAGGGTTTGATGCCTGGAATCTATGCCTGACCTGATTTTCTTTAAAGTTCGCTCATCTCTGTTGAAAATACAGTTTAAAGGAGTTCTAAAGCAACTGAGCAAAGATAATACAAGAACTGAAATTAGAACTACATCTTTAAATCCATTATCAACAAGCTAGAAACAGAGTACCAGACTGACACTTCGCGTTTGCAAATCCATGCTCCGCTGCAGACTAACGGGGCATCGGAACACATTTAGTATTAAACGAAAGAAAATAAAACACTCCACGTTCTGGAAATAACTTTTATTAGGATGAGGCTGTTTAAGATTTCCATCGAAACGAGAGCTCCGCGTTTCCCGGGAGAGCCGAGGAACGCCCGGCAGGTCACGCAGTCCTCTGCTCTGCCTTCTTCATGTACCGAGAGATCCGCGCCTTTACAAACGCACACACCGATCGATGAAGGCTTAACACGATCTCAACAGCGACAGACCGCACGTTTGGAAGAAGCGAAGTGGCACCGCGATCCTCCTCGGCACCCCGAGCCGCCAGCAGCGCGGCGGCAACAGGCGACCGCCCGCCGCCGTTTCCCGGGCGATTTACCTCAGCGGCCCCGCGGCCGCCCCCAACTCCTCCGCGGGGCCCTCTCTCGTCTCCCCGCAGGGCTCCGCCGCCCTCCGAGAGGAGACGCCGCCGGCGCCGTCTCAGCTTCCTTGCCCCGAGGGCGGCTGTACCCCCGCGGCTGCGGCCCCCGCTGCGTCCCGCGACGCCGGCAGCAGCCCGCCCGGGGAAGGGCGCGGGGCACCGCCATGTCCCCCCGCGGGGCAGGAGAGCGCCGCCCTCCCCGCCTCGCCNGAGAGGGACCGGCGGTGGGGCCCAGCGGCCCCGGCCCCCGCGGCTCCCCCGCAGGCCCGGGCCGCCTCGCTTGGCCGCAGGCCGAGGTCTCATCGCTCTGCGTGGAGGCGACACCTCTTCCCACCTCACCCTTTCTCCCTCGTCCGTCTCCGGGGCGGCTCCAGGACCCTGTCAGGCAGATCCGTGCCGGAGATGACTTCCCTTGACCACTTTGGCGATGGCCGTTTTCCCCTCGGCCTGAGTTAAGAGAAGTTGAACAAAGAAGTTAAGAACGGCAAGTCTGGGGAGCTGCCAGAAAAACTAATGGGTTTCCAACCGAGTTGGAGTACTGTGTGTTTCCAAGTGGAAAGTTACTGCAAACAGGAAAGCTTAGAACTGTGGTGAAAGTGCTGAAATGTAGATACGTTTCCAAACTTCCTCCAAAATGTCCAAGTGTAGGAAAAACAAAGTCAGAATTGCCCTTTTCCTGGGATCCTTTTCAGTTTGACGTTTTCTCAGGGTAAGATTTCCAGTCAAATCCCTGGCTCGCTCTCTAGAGGGCACATTCCCCAGCAGAGGCAAGAGCGGGGTAAGCTCACCACATCGGTGACACCTTGGAGCAGCACTGCGTTGTCCCAGGGATCGTAGAGCGGATGCTGTCCCATGGTATGTGATGTTTCACCAAGGACAGCATCCCAGATACCCGATGAATGTAAACAGCTAGAAGAAAAAACATTGGCGGCTTTGACTTCCCAGGTGATTCTTTGAAATGCGTGAATGGCAGTGACAACTGGCCAGAGGACTGAACCTAAAGAACACCTTCTAGTCAGTTTGTCAAGGTAAGCTGGTTTCTCCTGTAGCAGGATTAAAGTAGCCATCACCATAGTAGAAGAGACAATCCTCTGTCTTTTCCTATATGTTTCACTGCATTAAAGCACAGCGTCTGTTGTTTAGAAGATGAAATAACATTCACAATGTCTGCTGGCATCTGTTGTTTAGCCTGGAGAAAAGGAGGCTCAGGGGAGACCTTATTGCTCTCTACAACTCCCTGAAAGGAGGATGTAGTGAGGAGGGTGTCAGACTCTTCTCCCAAGTAACAAGCAATAGGACAAGAAATGGCCTCAAGTTGTGCCAGGGGAAGTTTAGATTGGATATTAGGAAAAATTTCTTCACTAAAAGTGTTGTCAAGTGTTGGAATGGGCTGCCCAGAGAAGTGGTTGAGCCCCCATCCCTGGAGGTATTGAAAAGACATTTAGATGTGGTGCTTAGGGCCATGGTTTAGTGGTGGACTTGGCAGTGCTAGGTTAACGGTTGGACTCAATGATCTTAAGGGTCTTTTCCAACCTAAACAATTCTATGATTCTATAATACACAAAATTGGTAACAAAACCAGCAAAGTGCACTGCAGTGTCATACACTTGTCAAGTCAGGAAGACCTAGCCTCCTCCTTTTCCCCCCAAGCAGGTCTGGAGGGGATTTTTGGCTATCATTTACCCTGTTGGTGGATTATGAACCCACCTCAAATTTTTGTGTCTCCTTAATGTCTACATGGCTCTATGTGAATTTAAGGATGATGTGCAAACTAATGTTTAACACATGATAATCATACAGCGACAGAAATATAAACACTGATATTTAGTACTAGGACGTGCAGATAGAGAGGATACATATCATAAATTTGGCTAATTACCATTTTGGAACCCAGATAATTGTGCAGGGGTTGCCAGACTGCTCAAATCTTCCATGACTTGCTTGTGGTTTAATGTGGAAAATATGTTAGCAGAGATGAACACTGTTGCCCATTAATTACAAGGAGTATTTATGCTGAGACTAATAATTGGATTGTCCTGTAATCCACCATAATAATCAGGAATTTTCTTTGCCCATGTGGTTTGAAAAGGTAGTAGCTAATGATACTCTAGCTGTCTAATTTATACAGTGTCAATTAATAACTACTGCTCTGGCATCTCTACTATTACTTCAGGGTTATAGATTTTGCTACTGATGAGCACTTGATTAGCCCTTGTCTTCATCATAGTCCCATTGTCCTTGTGTTTAGGCCAAGTATTGGTTCTGATTGACTTGGCTTTTTTAAAATACAGGATATATATTCAGTTATTGAGACCTGCTCCCAGAGTAGTACTAACTGGCTATTCAGTTCTTTCGAGACTGGATATTAAACAGGAGAGCTACGTTTCTCTCAGCATGAATGTGCGATGAGTACAGAAGAGGCTACAGCCCCTCCCACTCTGTTAGCATTGTCTGGTGAGACATTTGTGGGATACCTGCCGTGTTGTGGCATGTGACTGCCTAGGTTTCCTCTGCACTGGTTATAATGCAGTGGGGTTGGCTGTCTTTTGCCTCCATGACAATTTGCTCTGGTAAGGTCAAAACTACCATCTGAAAAGTAGCTATGTAAACTAGCCATCTGCAACTGCAGGTAGAAGATTTTGTACCACTTCTCACATTTTTAATGTGGTGCTTTTGTCTAGATGTGTTTCTTTTTACTTGAAATCTCCAAATTTTGCACAATAATTCGACATTAAGGGAATAAATTCTGTGGCAAAGTACATTGATAGCCAACAGCGTGTAGAGCAAACCGTAGCACAGTGGTTCCCAAATTGTTGCTCATGAGCTGCTGGCCAATGCATGTGATCTGCATTTCAGCAGTGCACCTGTATTAAGACAGTAGATTCCAAAATCACCTCAGTTCATTTTGGTCTGATTATGGTCCATGAGAGATTTGGAAAGTTAAAATTACCCTGCTGATCCAATATTAGAGAACGAGTTTTATGAGGAGTGGCTGAAGGAACTGAGTTTCTTAGTCTGGAGAAAGGGAGACTCAGAGGAGACCTTATTGCTCTCTACAACTGCCTGAATGTAGTGAGGTGGGTGCCAGTGTCTTCTCCCAAGTAACAAGTGACAGGACAAGAGGAAACAAACAGCCTCAAGTTGCATCAGGGGAGGTTTAGATTGGGTGTTAGAAAAATTGCTTCACCGAAAGGATTATCAAGCATTGGAACAGGCTTGCCCAGGGAAGTGGTTGAGTCCCCATCCCTGGAGGTGTTGAAAAGATGTGTAGATATGGTGCTCAGGAACATGGTTTAGTGCTGGACTTGGCAGTGTTAGGTTGATGGTTGGACTCAATGGTCTTAAAGGTCTTTTCCAAGCTAAATGATTCTGTGATTCTATATGCTTGGGAATTGGTGCTGTAGTATCACAGAGCCAAAATGCTAACCCATACTTCCTTCCTTCCTGTTCCGACCTACAGCTTTTTCCTGACTGCATCCCTTGAAAAGAAGAAGTTTGTGATTTGTTTTGGAGGCAGTGTTGTAATCTCTAACTATTTAAGCTTTAACTGCTGTGATAGGGTCCGGTGGAAAGTTCTGCTTAAAATTAGATGTCATGTTACAGTTCATTGACTTGAAAAAGATCTGCTCTTATTCCATCATAAGTCAGAGATTTGGGGGGCTGCAGTTATACTGACTTATAAAGCACGCGGATGTGTCCAAGCTAACTTTAAACTAAAAGCCATGAGAATACAGCATGGATTTCAGCATGGGCTCCACAATTTGTATTGCTCTTGACACTTGTACTGCTTGTGGTACCTACATGTGAAGATCCCTGTCTGTCCATTGAATTTACCGAGTATCTGATTTGTAATGCTGTTGTAAGCTGCAGAATTCCTTACAAACATCTAAGAAAAGGGAGCTGCTGTTTAAAGAAGCTCCTATGAGGGAGGAAAACTATGGTTTCCCCCAAGTTTCCCACAGATTATTTATAAATGTGCTAGGCTTCGCCTGATGTGTTGGCAAGCTGATGACTCAGAAGCACATATCTAGGGGAATCTGTTGAATGAATGGTTCCTGGATGCACAGACCTGTCCCCCTAGGGGTGTGACTGTGCGCTGGATCCCATGAAGGTCATATTGGGTGGGCATGGGCTTGGCTGCATATCCTAATGCAGGCATCTCTGGGAGAAAGAAGGTTGTAAAGGAAGGTTGAAGAAAGCGTACCCCCTCCCCCTGATGATCAAGAATGGCAAACTAGTATCAACAGACAAGGAGAAGGCTGAGGTACTCAACAACTTTTTTGCCTCAGTCTTCACTGGCAGCCTCTGTCCTCACCCCTTGCGAGTCGATGGACCACAAGATGAGGACCAGGGGGGTAAAGCCCCTCCCACTGTAAGGGAAGATTAGGTTCGTGACTACTTGAGGAATCTGAAGACACATAAGTCTACGGGACCTGATGAGATGCATCCCAGAGTCCTGAGGGAATTTGCTGATGTAGTTGCCAAGCCACTCTATAATATTTGAAAAGTCGTGGCAGTCAGGTAAAGTCCCTGGGGACTGGAAGAAGGGAAACATTGTGCCCATTTTTAAAAAGGGAAGAAAGGAGGACCCTGGGAGCTACCGACCTGTCAGCCTCTCCTCTGTGCCTGGGAAGATCATGGAACAGATCCCCCTGCAAGCTATGCTAAGGCACATGGAGGACAGGGAGGTGATTCAAGACAGCCAGCATGGTTTCAGCAAGGGCAAATCCTGCCTGACTAACCTAGTGGCTTTCTATGAAGGAGTGACTGCATCAGTGGACAAGGGAAAAGCAACGGATGTCATCTATCTGGACTTCTGTAAAGCCTTCAACACGGTCCCCCACAACATCTTTCTCTCTAAATTGGAGTGATACGGATTTGATGGGTGGACTGTTTGATGGAGAATGAATTGGTTGGATGGTTGCATCCAGAGGGTGGTGGTCAACGGCTCGACGTCCAAATGGAGATCGGTGACAAGTGGTGTCCCTCAGGGGTCCGTACTGGGACCAGTGCTGTTTAATATTTTCATGAATGACATAGTGAGATTGAATGCACCCTCAGCAAGTTTGCAGATGACACCAAGCAGGTGCAGTTAGCATGCCAGAAGGACGGGATGTCATCCAAAGAGACCTGGACAAGCTGGACAGGTGGGCCCATGTGAACCTCATGAGGAATGGGTTGCCCAGAGAGGTAGTGGAGGCCCCATCCCTAGAAACATTCAAGGTCAGGTTGGACAGGGCTCTGAGCAACCTGGTCTAATTAAAGATGTCCCTGCTTATTGCAGGGGGATTGTGCTAGATGAATAGTCCCTTCCAAACCAAAGCATTCCCTGATTCTAAGTCTGGAGCGTCCCACTGTCTAGTCAGTTCTGAGAAGAGACCTAAGATTTATGTGTGGGACAAGCTTGTCAATGGGACTGTACCACAACCTCCAGGAATTTAGTGTAACCTGGCTAATCGAGAGAGTCTAACATTGTACATTTGGCAAGAAATGTTACTGAGGCAATGTCTTAGCAATCTAAGAAAGGTGATATTTGGGGTTTGAGGGCTGAAAACCTAAAAGTGATAGTTCAGTTGAGGGAATTGAAAATGAGTGTAAACTGGAAGCTGTTTTCTGCAGGCCTGAAGGAAGAAGACAGTTGCACTGATAAGTACAAAGTAACTCAGTACTTGTTTTGGCAGGTTTAAGAACTATTGCTGTCACTGTGTTTGCACCAGTTTTAATACTGCTAATCCTTACAAGCTACTGTACTGTATTTTTAATGGTATTCTAGATGACACGATAAGCAGACTCTTACTCTGATCATTCTATTTGTCAACTGCTTAAACAATTCCAGAGTGTAATCAGCATTTATACTGCTGTTTTTTTGCCAAAAGGAAGATACATCCTTATGGTCAGTGTTGGTTGTTTTTTGGCTTTTGCTTTTTGTTCTTTTGATATTGCAGCTTTTGATGGTTAGATATCAGATAGGAACTAACTAACAGCAAATAAAGATTGTGCGCTGAGTAATGTACCATATTCAAGCACCAAATCCTGCAGTAGCAATTAGCCTTTGTTGCCAATAATTTGCTAAATTGTCAAGGCTTGTGGTCATTACCCTTTTGATTATAAGTCATCAGATCTCAAAAGCTTAGCAAGGTTATGGCTAGCTATACACAGGTGCTGCACAGTGTGACATTACTTACTGAGCAGAAAAGTGCTTGTATGGAGTGTGGGAAATGGATCAGCTGAATCTTAAGGCAATGACTAGCATTGTTCATGCAAGATCCCATAGCATTCTGTCTGTACTAGTTAACATAAGACTAACTCACCTTTCCCTCACCTAGTTCCTATCTGAGTAATAATTGCGAAGTATTCCCCAGTGTTTCAGTTGACTTTTTCAGAGAGTGTTTACTTCTTGTCCTGTCTCATTGTGCAGAGCCATGTGTTCTGATGAGCAGGTGCTATGTTCCTTCTTGGAAGTGGCTGCATTGCAGAGGTTAGAGAACGTCCACCCTCATTTGAACTCAATTGCGTGAGTATAATTAAGCACAGCATTTGGCCAACTTTTTATCAAGAGCTCTTGGAGCCTTTGGGATGAAATATGCTATTATGATTATAATTTGCTATTAATTATGTGTTGATTAAAACCAGCAGGAATGTGTGTCGCTATGAAAGCTACCCATATCTCCCTTTTCACGGGGTCAAATAGCAATGAAAACTTCATATTGCTTCAGCAAACTTGGTCTTGATTTGGAAGTATTTAGCTGTTACAATTTTACTTGTGCTCCTTATGCCTTCTCTTATTCAAGCATGAAGTGGAGCAAATAGGAAAATAAAAGGTCTTGCAGCCATTTTTCAGTAAGTTGCTGTCCAAGCTGCAATGCATTTTTGACCTGCCAAGTCAATATTGGGCAATTAATGGTCACTGTCTGTTTGGAGGATTCTCAAGCACGAATGACAATACTGAGACTGATCAGCATCACCTCAACTGTTAAGGTGACAGTAAAGGTTACAGCAACCAGATGTAACAAAAGAAAGGACTTAGCTATTTTTTAAAGCTGGTTGGCCAAAATTCCCCAGGCAGTGCTGTGGAGATTGCTGTCTTGAAGTATCTCCACCAACAGCAACCTCTGCATTGTGGGTGTTGGCTTCGGGAGGACCAAAGGCAGCTTCTGCAAACTTAGACAGTTTGGAGCCTGATCCAAAGTACCCTGAACTCAATGGAAAAAAGTTTCTCATTGACTTTGACAATGGTCTTTGGAGCAGGTCCCTGATAATAATTGCATTGGAGCCTAGCCAGGGTGATTGCTATTACAGCTAGGATTTGGCCTTGACAGATGATGGTAAATAATCTAATGATTATTATAGCACTTATTTTTGCATTTCTATAGCATTAAAAGGCATTCATAATGTTTTGTTATATTTTTACATGTCAAAGAAAGAAAGTTGGCTCGAATTGTGTTTTAAAAAATAGCTTACATCTGTCTTGGCTCTCAAGAGCAGTTATTGGACTTTGATAACATCTGGAAGGGAAAGAAAACTATTGCATACAAGGACAGATACTAAGTATAGCAGGGACAAAAGATTTGAGCCTCTCATCACAGAATTCAAATAAAGGAGAAAAGAGACTATACAGAGCCTTGAACGGCTGAGGAAGTAGCGAAAACCAGTTTCATCAGGGACAATAGCTGTGAAGATGGTGGCAGTGCCAACATTTCCTGTCATCCAAAAAAGTTTTCAAAATTTCCTTCTTCAACACACTGTGCTTCAAACCAACAGGGGTCCTAGCGTTAAGACTGATCTTTACAGTTTATTGATAGTAGCTAAAGAGAGATATTTTTAAAATGCAATTAACATTATTTTCATACTGCAAACCATGTCAAATTAATCTGGACTAGCCATAATTCTTTTACTCTTACCAGAACAGTGTGTTGGGTACTTTTCTGGAAAGAACAGTACCTTGCTGTCTAGGAAGATATCTTCTTGCACAGAAACACATTCTTTCACATAGCCTTGCTACATGGCAATATTTCGCATGGCGTCAGTACCACTGTGCTGCAACAACACAAATTCTGGGGAGAGAAGCTAGTACACAGGCTCTATGGATGAAACACAGAGTGAGCTCATTCCTGTATGTCATGGGAAGAAGAGAGCAATTCCTCATGTTTTTTTGGTTTTTTTTTTCACCTTGAAACTGTTTCTTAAGTTTTCAGTGAATAGCACAAAGGAATTGGTGAGATTATACCTTTCTTCTCTGTAGAGGCACACACAACACATTGCTTGAAATATATAGTTTTATGATTGCAGGGCACTTGTGCCAGGAACTGGGCTTGTGCATACCATTCTAGTCTATAGCACATAATTTTTTTCTCTTTTTCAAAAAATCTTTCAGAATTGATTGTTTCAGATTTTGAGAACTTGAGAAAATCCAAAGAACTTTGTGCTCAATTCATTGATCATTGCAGTCTTGGGGATTACTGCATCTCATCTGTGGGAAATGTGCTTAGAAATGCACTAGGTCAATTGAGTGAGTTCTTTTATACCACTTGATTGAATCTCATCAGCACACTTCTCCTGCTTGTGTAACTGGTATCTTGCTGCTTTGAGGCAGTGTGACTTGCTGAGCAGACTCTTAAGCTTTGCGTGTATATATATTGCCTGGTGTGAATGAGGTTTGGTTTCTCGCTCATACAGAGGGGAATTAAACCCTGGAAAGATGACTGTATAAGCACAAGATCCATTCTTCACACACTCTTGAATAGGTTTAAAGGATGCAGGTGGCAACATTATACTTTCCTCTATCAAGAAGTATTTCTTCCCTATGAGAGGAAAGTAAACCTTGTCTCATTCTTGTAACACTTCTATGTATCCCAGCCTTCAGTTTATAGCGGACCTTGAAGATGAAGGTAGTATTTGCCCAATGCATGACTACTACGTGACAAATCTGCCTCCAGATTTCACACCTCAAGAAGTTAGATGTCACTATAGAAAAGAAATCAAGTTCTTCTCTCAATGCATCATCTTTTTTTTTTTTTTTTTTTTTTTTTTTTTTAAAATGGGGATTGCGGGGGGTTCAAA
>VZTL01071953.1:51866-93780 GCA_013400535.1 Scopus umbretta | reverse complement strand
CCTCGAGAGCAGCCCCCCTGTGCCGAGCTGCCCCAAGCCCTGCTCCAGCTCTGAGCGCTGACAGGGGCCGCCGGGGCCCGGCGCCACCCTGACCGGCTTCCCATGCTGTCTCTGCCTCCTGCGCTGCCGCAGGATGCATGCTGCCTTTCTGCCTTGCGTCCTTGTTTGGGACAAGATGTTTCAGATCCAGGCCCATCCTTTGGCTTCTTAGCTTTGCTGATGGGTTTTTGCGTCCGAGAAATGGAAGGGCAGCTTTTGGGCTGGGCGACGGTTAGGGTGTGATGCTGGCCAGCCTCCCTGTCGGTCAGTGAGGCAGTGCTGGCCAGCTGGCCCCTCCACATCTCACGTGTGAAGGGCATCGCTTCTCCCCCTGGCTTGTTGCTATATGAGGGCCCTTGTGCTAGAGCTAGGCAGCTCCTGCCGCATGCTGTAGGAGTGGAAGGTTAGAGCTCTGCCCTGGGAGTTTGTGGCAGAGCTGGGAATTGAGACGAGCCGTTCTGATGCTTGCAAGGCCTTGTCCCTCTCTTCTTCTTCCCATCTGTGCTGAGTTGAGAGAGGTCCTGCCTCTGCACCCGTGAGCAACCAGGAAGAGCAGAGTAGTCCCAGGAGAGGAGCCCTCCTCCTCCTCCTCGGCCGTGTCACCCTTGCATGGTGCGTTTGCAGTTGGTGGCGCTGGTACCTGGGGAGGTTTCTCTGACTGGCCTCCCTTGCAACCTCTCCAGGTTCTGGCATTCTCCATTGAGAGCCTGAAGGAACCAAAGGATGATACAGTGTGGAGAGAGAAAGAGAGACAGAGGTGAGATGATGCTGTGTGCAAAGATGAACTGTGGTGCTGAGGGACAGAGAGGTAGGGGGACGTAACAGGAGGGGTCTGAGGCGAAACGTTTTCCTTATTTCCTTAACTGTATCGTAGCGGAGCAAGTGTCCCATTCCCTCCCGAGAGAGCAGGCAGCTCTGCCATCCCTCTGACTGTACGCCTGTCCCTTGCTTGCAGTGGAAGAAGGGGACGGGTACGAGACAGACCACCAGGACTACTGCGAGGTGTGCCAGCAGGGAGGGGAGATCATCCTGTGTGACACCTGTCCTCGTGCCTATCACCTTGTCTGCCTGGACCCTGAGCTGGAGAAGGCTCCCGAGGGCAAGTGGAGCTGCCCCCACTGCGTGAGTGGGGTTGGGGGCCCATGGGTGCGGGTGGGAGGGCGGCCGGCGGAAACCCTCGGCGTTACGCTGGCTGTACTTCCTCAGGAGAAAGAGGGCATCCAGTGGGAGCCGAAGGAGGAGGAGGAGGAAGAAGAGGAAGGTGGCGAGGAGGAGGAGGATGACCACATGGAGTTCTGCAGGGTCTGTAAGGATGGAGGGGAGCTGCTGTGCTGCGACACCTGCCCGTCCTCCTACCACCTCCACTGCCTGAACCCGCCACTGCCGGAAATACCAAACGGTGAATGGCTCTGCCCTCGCTGTACAGTGAGTGTTACCAGCATTCCTCGCCCCGTCCCTGCTCCCACACCTGCCCGGCCCAGGAGCGGGTCTCCCGGCCACCACTGCCCCTCGCAGCCTCTCCCCGTGCTCTGCCGCAGGGCCGGTGTCCTGCCCTCTGCCACGACTCCCCTCCCCAGAGGAGCATGGCTGCCGGTCACGTACACCCGAGGGCCCCGGACGGCTCTGCCGCTTGCGTGGTCTCCCCTTGGGGATTGCTGGCTGGTGGCTTCCCTGCCGGTTTTCAGATGGGATGTCAAGCTCCATTTGATGTGCAGCCTGTGTAGAGGTGCCTTTCTTGCCTGGTGGCAAGACTGGTCCCCGCAGGGGATGCAGCAGTGTCACGGACGCTTCTTGAGCACGCCTGCACCGGCCGGCCTTTGCTCACCCCACGCACCCTCACCGCCTCCTTTCTCTCTGCCGCGTTAGGAGCAGCAAACGAGTAGCTCTGCCCAGGACCTGGGCAGTGCTTTGCTTGCGCCGGGGGGCGCTGGCGGTGTTTGCGGGGTGAGATAGATGCAGCCAGGGTCCGGGACCATTCAGGTCAGCCGGTTTGTCACGCTTGGCTCCCCACAGCTGGGAATGAATCCATGGTCGCTCTCTGCCCTGGGCTTTCCCTCTGGCAGCAGCTTTTGGCACAGGCAGTGCTGGCACGCTCCCCAGAGCCCTGGCCGTGCCCTTTCTGCCATGCCTGGATGGCGGCTGTCTGCTTGGCGTTGCGAGACCCCTTCTGCCTTCCAGGTCTGCCCTTCTCCCTGCGGCCCCTGACCGGGGCTCACCTAAAACTCTGTGCTCTTGCCTGTTTGCTTTTTTATCCCCAGTGCCCTCCCTTGAAGGGCAAAGTCCAACGCATCCTGCACTGGGCCTGGAAGGAGCCGCCAGCTGCCTCGCTGCCGCCTGTGCTGCCCACCCCAGACGCAGAGCTGGCTCTGCCCCCGTCGAAGGTGCTGGAGGGGATCCCAGAGCGCGAGTTCTTCGTGAAGTGGGCAGGCCTCTCCTACTGGCACTGCTCCTGGGTCAAGGAGCTGCAGGTGAGCCAGCGTGTCGTTGTCATCATGGTGCCCCTGCCCAGCCCACTGCTCCACTGCCTGTGGGCTGAGCACGGATCCCTCCTGCTGCAGCTGGAGCTCTATCACACCGTAATGTACCGCAACTACCAACGAAAGAATGACATGGATGAGCCACCAGCCTTTGACTACGGCTCTGGGGACGAGGACAGCCAGAGGGAGAAGCGGAAGAACAAAGACCCACAGTACGCCAAGATGGAGGAGAGGTTCTACCGCTACGGCATCAAGCCTGAGTGGATGATGATCCACCGCATCCTGAACCACAGGTGAGGAGCTGCGCGGGCCATGGAAAGGCACGTGCCAGGGTGCCTGAACCTCTGGTAGCACTGGTGCTAAGTGATGCTGTTGCTAGCCAGGGAGGGAAGTGGCAGGGGTGAGCCCGGCTGCGCTCCCTGGGACCCCTGCGAGTTCTGGAGGTGAAGCTTTGAGCACTGGGTTTTCCCTTCGTGCGCAGCTCTCACACGGACGGTTGACACTGTTGGCTGAGCCTCTGGGACTGCCTGCTGTGGGATTTCGGTGCTCGGCCAAGTTCTCCCCCCGGGACAGGAAAGTTCTTGCTGTCCTGCAAAGCCAAAACCTCGGGCCGGTGGAATTTCACCTGCTGGCTCGTTTTGAGGTCTCTGTTGCCTTGGAGGTTTGCTCCTGAGGTGAAGCCAAGGCCAGAAGCGAGTCGATGCCTGCCTTATTTTAATTTCTGCTGTGTTGCACGTTAAAAAATAGAGAGGGCAAATTTTCCCAAAGGTGGATGCACAGAGTTGTTCCGCTCTTCTCAGACATATTGTTTTGGTCCCTGATACAGCCTAATTACTCTGTAAGTCACTGCTGCAACCCGGTGATGGGTCTTGCTTCCATTGATTGTGCCCTGTGGCTGCTGCCGCTCACCTAAGCTGCCTTGGAATAGCAGCCCTTTCCATGTAGGTCATTTGTTCCTCTCGGGAATCAGCCGGCCCCTCTGCACCCATGTCAAAGGTGAGGTGCCAGCAGGGATTCATGTACTACACGTACCTGAGAGGTACTTAACTGCTGCTTACCTCTCCTGATGCTGACAGGGATGGTGCACGAGGAGAGGAGTTTGAGCAGGTGCCTGACTCCCTTACGAAACCTTGACATTCGCATTTCTTTTCTGTGGAAGAAATTTCCTGCATATGAAATGTGCTGTGCAGATGGGTTTTTTATGTCGAGTGGCTAGACACCTTTTTCTGCATTTCAGGTGGCAACTTGAAATTTCAAGTGGCAACTCTGCTTGAAGGCTGCTTGGCAGAAAATAAAGCAAGCTGCCTGGCTAGTTTTCATGTAAGCTTTACATTGCCTGCTAATACGGGGAGCTTTTTTTTTCCTGTAGGCATATAATCAGCCTTGGTAGTGCGCTTATTCATTTTTCAGTGTAAGCAAAACTTCATAGAGTAGTGAATGCTTCAAGAGAAAGAGGGCGAGCACTGGAATTCATCCAGACCTAGTAAAACAGGAAAACGAGGTTGTTCGGTGGCATGGAAGAGCAGCCTTTAAAGCTTAATGATTTAACACACACGGCAGATTATAGGCATTTCTGCTGGAAAGCGTTGATACTTTCTGTGCGGTTTTCTACCGCTGCCGGGATGTCATGGTCTGCAGGTAAATGCAAAGGATGAAGCATCCAGTTTTGTGGAAGCAGGTTACGGCTAGCTGCTTCCCAGGGGTTGAGTGTCACGTCACTGATAGGCTTTTTGTGCCCTGCGTTACAGCTTTGATAAAAAGGGAGACATCCATTACCTGATCAAGTGGAAAGACCTCCCGTATGACCAGTGCACCTGGGAGATCGACGAGATAGACATCCCGTACTACGAAAACCTCAAACACCTCTACTGGAACCACAGGTATGAGCCAGCGGGCAGTGGAACCACAAGCTATGCTGCTGCAGCCTGGGAGAGGCAGGCAGAGCTGGGGCAGCCTGTGCAGGCATTTGGGATGGCCAGGGCCTTGTAGGTGTCCCCCTTTTGAACATACTGGTACCACTCGCAGGGACCTCTTTGTCTTCAGAGAGCAGTGGCTGAGCACTTTTGGAAAGCTGGCCCACCTGAGATGCCATTTGGGGCTGCTGAGGAATCCTGCCTACCTGTTGTTTTCCAGCCTGTGCTCCTCTTCCCCTGCGTTTATACTGCTGTAATATTCACGGTCTCACCACGCTTCAGGGCGGCTCCATGGCGCTGCTGCCTGTCTGTTTTGGGGGAGAACCATGGTACTCTGATGAGATTGGTGTTCTTCACTTTGGATGATGCTGCGTGGACTGTTGGGAGTGGAAAATTAATGCTTCATGAGTGCCTGTGCTAACTGGGCTGGAAAAGCTCCTGTGGGGAAAAGGCAGTGGAGTTTAAGAGGCGTTTCTGTCCCTCAGCTTGGGGATGGGGAGAGGAATGCCCGCCTGCCTTTTCCTGATGTGTGGTGGCTGTTGCAGGGAGCTGATGCTGGGGGAGGACACGCGCCCTCTGAAGAAGCTAAACAAGAAAGGGAAAAAGCTGAAAGAGGAGAAGCTGGAAAAGCCTCCAGAAACGCCTCTCGTGGATGTGAGTAAGAGTGGCAGGGACAGCGCAACGGTGTGTGAGCCCAGAGGGAGGGAGCTCTGTCTGGCTACCCCATCCCATTACATTTTCTCCTCTCGTTCCTTCCTGTTTTTTTTTCATTCAAAGCTCCGGGGTGGCTTCGCTGTGAGGAGCCTGAGGGCTGTGCTGTGCTGGGGACTGTGTCTGCATCTCTTCTGGGACTTTTCGGTGTCATGAGGCTAAAGAGGGATGTGCTTGGCTGCAGAGAAAGCAGGGGGAGTTGGTTCTCACTGCTTTGCGTCGTGTCTCTCTCTTTTTCAGCCTACAGTGAAGTTTGACAAGCAGCCATGGTACATCGATGCCACGGGAGGCACGCTCCATCCTTACCAGCTGGAAGGGCTAAACTGGCTGAGATTTTCCTGGGCCCAAGGGACGGATACGATCCTGGCCGATGAGATGGGGCTGGGGAAGACTGTGCAGACTATTGTGTTCTTGTATTCCCTGTACAAGGAGGTGAGTGGAGCATCTGGCAGTCCTTGAGGTGGCTGAGAGCCGCTCGGGGCGGGGAGAACAGCTTGGACTTTGTCTCCCCGAGCAGGGCCACTCGAAAGGGCCATATCTAGTCAGCGCCCCTCTGTCTACCATCATCAACTGGGAGCGTGAGTTTGAGATGTGGGCACCTGACTTCTATGTTGTGACCTACACGGGGGACAAAGAAAGCCGGTCAGTCATCCGGGAGAATGAGTTTTCTTTTGAAGACAACGCCATCCGGAGTGGAAAGAAGGTTTTCCGGATGAAGGTAGGAGCTAAATCTGTGCCCTGCCCAGTACAGAAGGAGGGGAGAGAGCAGAATTTGACCTGGAGAGGGAGGTTTGTTAGGTCCCTAATCAGGTGTTTTCCAAAAAGGGAAGCTGGCACTGTTTACAAATGCAGACGATTTGTGATGAGCTTTAAAGACTTCTGCCAGACCTTTTTCTGTTTCTGTAGTCCCCTACTTGGTTCTAACATTCAGGTGGGTATAGATTTTCTGCTGACACAGCTCATGCCTTGGCCCTGCTGCTGGCGCTGTGCAGTGCAGGCAGCCCCCGCCCTTTTCTCCTTGAGTCACATACAGCAGCAGCAGAGGTGGAGGCCGTCCTGTTCCTTGCTCTCTTATCCAGGCTTTTCTCTCCCTCTGCTTCTCCAGAAGGAAGCCCAGATCAAGTTCCACGTCCTGCTAACCTCCTACGAGCTGATCACCATTGACCAGGCAGTGCTGGGCTCCATAGAGTGGGCCTGTCTGGTGGTGGATGAAGCGCACAGGCTGAAGAACAACCAGTCCAAAGTAGGTAGCAGACGTTTGTGAGTGATTTGTGATTTGTGTGGTGTGGCCAGTACTGCAAAGATGTGACACCCCAGCACTGGTGGTCCTCTGCTCCGCGTGTCCACACCTCACTCAGGCTCTGCCTGGGACCTGCGTTTCGGTGGATTTGCTCTCTTTACCATCCTCCGACGTTAAAAATCCTGCAGGAGTGGAAGTGGTGGCAAGCCTGGCTGCCTGCCTGGCAGCCTGACAGTCCTTTGGTAGGCTGTTGTGGAAGAGAGTTGATCCCTCTCCTTCCTCTCCCCTTTACCTGAGGCTAAATGTAGTCTCTGGCCCCTGGGACATTCACACGATCCCCAGCACAGGGGGATGCAGGCAGTGTGACCCAAGGATGTTCAGGATTGCTGCCTGTGCTTGATGGAGGTGGCTCAGAGCAGGACATGCAAGCTGTGGTCTGCTCCGCGTGCCCAGCGGGGGGGAGAGGTCGCTGCTGAGTCTCCATGTGCACAGTCTGCAGAGTCCCCAGATGATTAATGGGCTCCTCTCAGCTCTTTTCACCTAATCTCATTCCTTTTCCCAGTTCTTTAGGGTATTAAATAGCTACAAGATCGATTACAAACTGCTGCTCACTGGGACTCCGCTCCAGAACAACTTGGAAGAGCTCTTCCATCTCCTCAATTTCCTGACTCCTGAGAGGTTTAAGTAAGTTGTGCTAGTTCCCCGCCTCCGAAAGTGGAGAGCAGCCGGGACCTGGTCTCTTGCTGGCCAGCGGGGTGGCTCAGCAGAGGTTTTCCAGTTTCCCAGGGCCCCTGTCTGGGTAGGGGTGCCTGGATCCAGGTTCCGGCAGGCAGATGACAAAGCGCATTGCCCCCATGGTTTGTCATAGCCGCTACGGGCACATTTTATGTAACCCAAATTTCTTCCCGTGGACTGCTACTTTTGGGGTCCTGTGGGTGGCTATTGCCTGGCTATCTGTCAGGAGATTTGCGAGTGAGGAACTGAAACCTGCATTCTCTTCCCTCTCTCTGAGGAGACAGAGGTACTTTGGGGAATTTGTTCAGACCTTGTATTAGTGCATTTACTGCGAATTTCCCCTTGGGCATCAGCGTGGCTCCTCGGTCTGGCTTTTGCTCTGCTCGGATGCAGGCACGGGAGCATTACCTCATCATATATCATGAGAGCTCTGCCCTCGTTTTTAAGTCATAGAGAGACAGATACCTTTGCTCTCGCGTGTCCTGTTCTAGCTCAGCACTGTGTGGTTCTGGCTGCTTTCACAGTAACCTGGAGGGGTTCCTGGAGGAGTTTGCAGACATCTCCAAGGAGGACCAGATCAAAAAGCTCCATGATCTGCTGGGTCCTCACATGCTGCGGCGGCTCAAGGCAGACGTGTTCAAGAACATGCCGGCCAAGACGGAGCTGATCGTGAGAGTGGAACTGAGCCAGATGCAGAAGTGAGTAATTCCAGCGCAGCTCCACCGGGGCAGCTGGCTTCCCTCACCCCGCCTCATCTGCAGCATGATGGGGTGTCAGCAGGGCTTGACAGGTCAGAGACACCCCACTGTCCTCAGGCCTGCTGTGGCAAGAGCTGGAGCGCTTTATGTCTCGCCGAGGAGCGCGTTCAGCCTGGTTAAATTGGGCTCCGTGCAGCCCTGGCTGCTCAGCGGGAAGCGTCTGATGCATGGAAGGCTGTCAGTGTGGCTCTGCTAGTTCTTGGGGGCACACAGAAAACATGGAGGCTGAACCTCCTTCTTCTTCTGTTCTTGGCACCAGGGCACCAGCTGGTGCTGCCAGCTTGCCTGGCGTCAGTCTGGAGCATCACTGTTGCCCAGAGAAAGGTTGCACAGCTCTGCTTGTTTCAGGCTGGCTTGCTCAGCTTCAGTGGCACCTTCTGCCGAGGCTGGGGGACTTGCAGGGAAGGGCATGTTGCTTCTTCTCGGCACGGTGGGGCAAGGCTCGGTTTACAGCCAGCAGCGGGGAGCATTCCTAGCCGCTGTAACCCCCGAGTCCATCCTACTTACAGGGGCTGTGATGTCCACAGAGCAATCAAATGAACCGGGCCCTGGGTTGAGGGTGCTGAACCATTGTTTTTAAAAACATCCAGATGTCCCTTTTGAAGTGACGCAAGTGGGGTTTCATTCGGTGCTGTCCTGTTTATGCCAGTCCCACATCTGGCCGAATTAACAAAGGTGTCTGTCCCATCCCTGTTCCTGCAGGAAGTACTACAAGTTCATACTGACGAGGAATTTTGAAGCCCTGAATTCAAAAGGTGGCGGGAACCAAGTCTCACTGCTCAACATCATGATGGACCTGAAGAAGTGCTGTAATCACCCGTACCTCTTTCCTGTGGCGGCGGTGGTACGTCACCTGTATTTGCACTGTGGAAACGTTTCTCAGAATATTGTGTGTAAGCCATTGGTGGGTGCTGTTCCCATGATCTTGCTTTGGCTAATGGTGTGGGTTTTCATGCAAGTGGTTTCAGATAAGGATTTTATCTTTGAAATGCATGTGAATCTCTCCATGAAGTTCATGAGGGTTGTCCTCCAGGAGGCTAACCAGGATGCCTTCACAGGAGGCCCCGGTTCTGCCCAATGGATCCTACGACGGGAATTCTTTGGTCAAATCTTCTGGGAAGCTGATGCTGCTCCAAAAGATGCTGAAGAAGTTACGGGATGGGGGTCACAGAGTTCTGATCTTCTCCCAGGTGAGCATGGGGAAGGACTAATAGTAAATACTTTTTTAAAGGTTATCTTTTGTTCTGTATAAGAATTTTGTGCTAGGAACAGATAGAGGTAAGTGGAAGAGGTGGTGACAGTTTATCCCCCAGATAGCGTGGCAGCTGTGGCAGTCACAATGGACAGGCTGTGTCCCAGCTCTCTCCTGAGGGACTCCCTGGAATGTTTAAAACCTCTTTTTATCTATGGATAAAGAGGAGATAGGAATAATAGTACTCCCCTTCAAGGAGGGCCATTCAGGCCTGACTCCCTCGTGTTGGCAAAGCTGCCTCTAGAAGACGAGAGGCGACTGTTGCTCTTCTGGCAGTAGCCTGTTGGCCATACTCTGCCGTTGGCAGCACTGCCACCACCTGGGCCTCTGGGCTGCGGGCACGGCCCCTGCCGAGGCACGGCGGGTCCCTGGGGGGACGCGGCGGGAGGCGGGGAGCTGGGCCGTGCGGAGCTGCTCGGGCCAGGGTCGCCTTGCCCTGCAGATGACGAAGATGCTGGACTTGCTGGAGGATTTCCTGGAGTACGAAGGCTACAAGTACGAGCGGATAGACGGGGGCATCACCGGCGGCCTGCGCCAGGAGGCCATAGACAGGTTTAACGGTACTCGCGTTTCTGCCTTGCTGAGGAGAGGGCACGGGGTGGATTGGCAGCGTGCAGCCAGCAGCGGGGTTGGCTGGCTGTGGCCCAGAGCCCCTGCTTGCCCGCAGGATGGGCGGCATGGGGTCGCCTGCATGTCAGTTGTGCTGCGCTGGCAGATCCAGCGTCCCGAGGCACAGCGCAGGCTGCACATACCGCATCGCTAAGTCATCAAGTCCTGCCCCACCATGAACCCTGAGCGTGCCAACAGCGGGCTGCTTAGTTTGAGGGACTCCGGTGTTTCCCTTCAAGGCCTCAGTGGGCGGCAGAACTTCCCCTTCAGCTCTGGAGCTGCATTTTCTCCAGTAACTGGTTCCCAGGGAACGATGTGTTTTCACTCCTTGCCTTCCCTGCTCGTTGCTTGTCAGCTTAGACTGACAGTTCCCGCTGTTGTATACCTAAAGCGCAGTACTGCACCTTTCTGCGTAAACCATGCTCCTTTCTGTCTCACCGTTTGCCACCTCTGGGTTTGTCTTTCTCAGCTCCTGGTGCTCAGCAGTTCTGCTTTCTCCTCTCTACCCGCGCCGGTGGTCTGGGCATAAACCTTGCTACGGCTGACACAGTCATTATTTATGATTCTGACTGGAATCCCCACAATGACATCCAGGTTTCTGACTTTTCCTTTTCCTTCCCATATAGTAAGTACCTCTCTGGCTCTGCCCTCTCTTTGCACACCCCACACAGGGAAGTCTGTCTCATCTCTTGAGAGCTGCTGACCCTTTTGGGCATGTTTCTGCTCAGGACCCCCCTTCCTGCATCCACCAGCCTCGCCCTGGTCTGTCTGTGGCATGGGAGAGACCTGTCACATAAAACCGGCTCTCTTCTGTGGGCTTCTTGCTTTCTTCTGCTGCTCATTCACAACCAGGTGTCCCCTCTTCTTTTGAGGAGCTTCCACTTGCATTTCCAAAAGCCCGGGGCAGACCCTAGTGAAGGACTGACCGCCAATGGGAAATGGCAGCTGGAGCAGGCGAGCAGCCAATGCCTCTGAAAGTAATGGAAAAGTGAAGAGAAATGTGTATCCCTCCCACACTCCCCAGCCAGGAGGAGGTCCTCTCCAAAGCTATGTCCACCACTGCCATCCGTTTGTGCCAGCATTTCCCTTCCCTGGATCCTAGGCAAGAGGATGTGCTGGTGCAGGGCAGTGAAGGAGCAGTGCGGGCCTGGTGCATCTGCTCTGGGGGGTTCTTAAGGGGAATGTGTCCTTGCTGCCTACCTTCAGAGCCTTCAGTTAGGGGCCTGCTGGGGGAAGCTGGCTTGTCTGCAGTCAGCAGAGGGGGCCAGCGCATTCAGGTTGGCTCTGGGGAGCCCCTCTCGCTCCACCGCCCCGTAGCAGCCTGAATGCTGAATTCAGCCTTGCCTTCCTGGTGCCTTTGTGCACCCTGGAGGACTGAGAAACTTGGACTCCTCAGCCAGCATGGTACAGTGCTGCCCTCGACAGCTTTGTTCTCTGCCCGCAGGCATTCAGCAGAGCTCACCGCATCGGGCAGAACAAGAAGGTGATGATCTACCGCTTTGTGACCAGAGCCTCCGTGGAAGAGCGCATCACCCAGGTGGCCAAAAGGAAGATGATGCTCACCCACCTGGTGGTCCGCCCGGGGCTTGGCTCTAAGTCGGGCTCCATGACCAAGCAAGAGCTGGACGACATCCTCAAGTTTGGGACAGAAGAGCTCTTCAAGGATGATGTGGAAGGTGAGGTTGGGAAGACACTGGGGATGCTCCATGCCAGGCGAGGCCCTGTCTGAGCTGCTGGGGCTCATTCTCCTCTTCTAATGCCCGCAGGCATGGTGTCTCAGGGACAGCGGATTGCCGTGCCAGATGCTGTCACCCCTTTCTCCGATGCGCTGTCAACCAAAGGGGGTGCAGCGACTCCCGGCGTGAAAAAAAAGCACGGTGGCACCCCACCAGGTGTGTAGCCCTCCTTGTTGGGGCAGCGTGTCCCCCCTCCCTCGCCCTGCGCCCAACCTGAGCTCAGCTGGCTCTGGGAGTGGGCTGTCTCCAGCACGGTGATTTGCGGTTCCATTCCCCTCGCTTTGCCCTCTAGGTGACAATAAGGATGTGGATGACAGCAGTGTGATCCACTACGACGATGCTGCCATCTCTAAGCTTCTGGACCGAAACCAGGATGCGACCGATGACACGGAGCTGCAGAACATGAACGAGTATCTCAGCTCCTTTAAAGTGGCCCAGTATGTTGTGAGAGAAGAGGACGGTGTGGTAATGTGATTAGTATCATGTCTTAAAATCGCACCTCTTTGTATGTCCCTCTGTCTCTGTTTCTTCCCCCCCCTTTCCTGTTCTTGCGAGTGTTTTGGTGCAGGGCAGGACTCCTCCCTGCTCTCTATCTACGACTGCCATAGATTGTTTCAGACTTGGGGGTCCTGGGGCTGATAGGACCAGCTGCAGGCAGAGGAAGCACGGTTGTCTTTCTCCTGCACAGCTTGCAGTGCAAGCAGGGCTCTGTCCTTGTCATAGGACCTCATTTCGATCAAGGTATCCATAGGTACCTTCTGTCTTTCTGAAGGCCCTTCCCCTGCGGGCTGGGAATGGGCATGGTGCTTCTTATGTACCGTGCATTTGTTTTCCTAGTAGCTGACTGCCTTCCTTCATCTGTTGATGAAGCCAATAGTAGGCTCCCATTCTGGGACGTCTCTGCCGATCTGTGGTTTTTCCCTCAATGAGAGTGCAGGCGCTGCAGGGCGGGATGGATAGAAGTGTTCAGAGGGGCTCTTTCTGGGTGGGAGGTTGTCTCAGCCCTTTGACAACCTTGCACCGAGGTCAGTATATTTGAGTAAAGACCCAGGAGCCAAATTCCAGCCAGTGGCTCGGTGCTCTCCTTCCCTCCCTCTCTCCCTGGAGTGCTGTTAGAGGGCAGTGGGGGCGATAAGGACAGGTCTGTGGCTGCCCCGTCTCAAGCCTCTTGTCTCTTGCACTGCAGGAGGAGGTGGAACGTGAGATCATCAAGCAAGAGGAGAATGTGGACCCTGACTACTGGGAGAAGCTGCTGCGGCACCACTATGAGCAGCAGCAGGAAGATCTGGCCAGGAACTTGGGGAAAGGGAAGAGGATCCGCAAGCAGGTCAACTACAACGACGCCTCACAGGAGGACCAAGGTACGGCTGCGGCCGCCTGGCTCCTGGCTGGGCATGGGGCAGTCAGCAGGCCCTGTGGGCTGGCTCTGAAAAGCTGCACAAACAGGTTCCCGGATGGACATACTGGCCACAACGTGGTTTGCTTGGCGTTCCTCTGCAGTGTGGTAGACTGCATGGCTCTGCAGTTTCTAAACTTTCCAGGATAGAAATTCTTCAAAGATGTTTTCTTTTTTTTTTTTTTTTTTTGGTCTGTAAACTCTGATTTTGCTGGAAGAATTTAGAAAAAACATGTCCATGGGCAAAATATTTCAAATTGGTTTTTTTCTGTATAGGAGAATACTAATTTTGGAAAAACCTCAGAATGTGATTTCCTGCTTGTTGTGTCCTCCTCTCTCGCTGCCCAGCGGTGGATGCCCACTGCAGCTGCAGGCAGACTCTCGCCTGTCTTGCGTGTCCCTCCTGGGCAGGGTTCCGCTGCTTGGGCACTCTTCTAACTTGGCCTCCCTTGTGGTCTGCAGAGTGGCAGGATGAGCTCTCTGACAACCAGTCAGAGTACTCCATTGGCTCCGAGGATGAGGATGAAGACTTTGAAGAGAGGCCAGAAGGTCAGAGTGAGTTAATGCGTTTGATACTCCATGGGATTTTGCTCTGCGGGAAGCCCCTGGCACTTGGGTGCAGCAGAAACATCTGGGTTGGAGGGACTGGCGTGCTTCTGGGCCTCCATTCAGGGGGAGGTATCCCTGCTGGCCTGCCAGGTGAGGAGATTCCTGGGACAGGGATGGCAACCAGCTGTTTCCTTCACTGGCCACTGCAGGACCTTGCTGTGGTCCTCACGGTGGAAGGATGGGGACTGCAGGAGGAATGGGTATGGTACCCTTTTGCCTGGTAAGGGCAGAAGAGTGCCCCGGCTTGGGGAGGCCAGCGGGATGGGTGGAAGAGACCCTGCAGCCTGGGCTGCTGCTCTGCCTGGGTTCTGCTCCTGTCGGGAGGGAGCGCAGGAAGCTTGGAGCATGTGAGCGCTTTGGCTGTCCTTCCTCGCTGCCTGGGCCCATCCGTCACTGGGGCTGCTTGACTCTAGGTGGCAGAAGACAATCCCGGAGGCAGCTGAAGAGTGACCGGGACAAGCCTCTCCCTCCTTTGCTGGCAAGAGTTGGGGGGAATATTGAGGTGAGTGTCGGCCTCAGCCAGAGGACAGCCGATGCAGTTGGGCCAGGGCTGCCCTGGGCTCGAGGGCTGGCCTCCTCCATGCCGAGCCGCCAGCACATTAGTCCTGGTCCAGTACGCCTGTAACAGCTGCGAGGCTCCGAGATGCCACACGCTTCCAAGGCTGTGTTGCAATCCCAGCAACACCTCTGCTCCCTGCAGGTTCTCGGCTTCAATGCCCGCCAGCGCAAGGCTTTCCTGAATGCTATCATGCGCTGGGGCATGCCACCCCAGGACGCTTTCAACTCTCACTGGCTGGTCCGGGATCTGCGAGGGAAGAGTGAGAAAGAGTTCAGGTACCGGGGTGTCCCGAGCAGGCAGGGTGAGGTCTGTCCTGGGCTCCGGTTGATCGTGGTGAGCACTTAGCTCACCCGTTCAGGACAAACTGTGATCACCCTGTTGTCTTGCCATGTCACCATCTCTGGCTGTGCTCCCCAGGGCAAGGCAGGGGCTGTGCTGTGACAAAGCCAGCTGGGCAGCGGTAGCCCAAGTGCTTGCACACCCCCATTAAGGTTTCTTTTTGGGGAGGCAATGCCTGTTTCATTTGAGAGGGCTGCTATCGTTCTTTTTATGATAGGCTAAATCTTAGCCTGGGCACGAGACTCTGCCCTTCGCCCATGTGTGAAAGCAGACGGTGTGGGTGCTTGGCTCAGCAGGGAGTCCATGGGCCTAGCTGGACCGCGGCCCCTGGCTTTCCTTCTGCAGGGCATATGTGTCTCTCTTCATGAGACATTTGTGTGAACCTGGGGCAGATGGTGCCGAAACCTTTGCGGATGGTGTTCCCCGGGAAGGGCTGTCACGGCAGCACGTGCTGACTCGCATAGGAGTCATGTCACTAGTAAGGAAGAAGGTGGGTGAGTAAAGTTTTAAATGTGCCATTTCGGGTGTCCTCTGGAGGCTCGTGCGTTTCCTTGGCTGCTGAATGCCTCTCACCAGGGATCCCCTACTGAATCTCCCAGGCGTGGTGCACATCCATTTTTGGGTGGGCTGGAAATGTCTCTGCTGTGTTTGACTTGATGGTGTGTGTCTGCTCCAGGTCCAGGAGTTTGAGCATGTCAATGGGAAGTACAGCACCCCAGATCTGATTCTCGAGAGCCCAGAGAGCAAGAAGTCCGGCGAGATTGTGTCTTCAGACCCCAACACCCCCGTCCCGGCCAGCCCAGCACATATGCACATGGGACCTCTGGCCCTTGCAGGTAGGTGTGCCTACAGGCTTCCAGGGGACCGTGGCTTTGGTCTGGCTTGGGAAGGGAGGTGGGCCAAGACACCAGAGGGTCTTGCAGGTGTCTGCCTACCCTGGCAGTGTGCATGGCCTTCTGGGGCCCCGTTCAATACCTTCCTTGCTTTGCTGTTGCTACAGACAAAACAGAAACGCAACTTGGGTTCCAGGAGGAAAAGGACCAAGTGGAGCAGAAGTCCAGGAAGGCGTCTGACAGCCAGGTAGGGTGGCTTCTTTCAGCATCTCCTCTGGGAAGCCTTGTGGCCTGCCTGGATACTTGGGAGTGCTCGCCAAGGAAGAGGCAAGGCTGGGCTGATCCAGTGTGGGCACTTTATGTTAAGGTGCCTGTGAGTGTGGAGAAGGTGGAAAGCGAAGAGCATCCGGAAAGCTGCGACAGCAAAGAGAAACAGAGGGAAGAGAAGCAAGAGGAGAGTGAAAAGGCTGAGCCTTCTCCCGAGGCTCTGGTGAAAGGTGAGTCTCTGTGGCCTGGATGAATGCGATCCCCATGCGCGGGTTCCCCTCTCAGCAATGGCTGGGACTTCTGTGGGGCTGTGGCCCTAGGCAGTGACACCGATTTGTGCTGGAGAAGCTCTGGAGCTGAAGTTGTGTGGAGACCAGGGCGTGCACCCTAACAGCCTCGGATGTGCAGGTGCTCCTGACGGGCAGGCTTTCCCTCTGATGGGAGACTCCCACTCTTGCGACTTGCTTGGGTCTCCCTCTTCTCTAGATCACAGTGGAAAACCTGAACGTTGTAAGATCCGGTAGCAACTCCTGAAAAACGGACTCCAGATTGTACGTTATGAGAAGTGCTCATTTTGAGGGGTATTTTCTGTTCCTAGCAACATGTTCCTCCGGCCATTTCAAGGAAGAGGGAAAACACAATAGGTTTTCTTGATAAAATGTGGAAGAATGTTCTATTAGAAGTTTTTCGAGCACCTTGAATGTAGATACAATATAAACACTTTACTCTAAAAGGGAGTCTATCCAGACAATAAGTTGTGGTTCCCTGAAGAGCGTTCTGCCTATCAAGCTCTTCTCATAGTCCTCTTCCCTTCTGCAGGTGAGGGGGGTCAAGAGAGAGAGAAGCCTTTGGAGAAGCTGGAGCTGAACAGCAGCCCGGGGAAAGGGGAGGACAAAGAAGTCAGACCAGGTGAGGTGCGAGGAGGCTTTGGGGTGAGAAGTGGTGTGAAGGGTCTCCAAAGCAAGGCAGGTGCCTGGCGCAGAGGTGAGGGAGTGTGTCCGCAGGGTGATGGCGAGGACAGTTCTCGGCACCCACAGCAGTTGGCGCTTGTCTTCTGGCGGGTGATGCTCGGGAGCCACAAGTGGGAACAAAACCCTGTTAGGCGGGGCCCTGCAAACAGTGGGACTTGCCGAAAGAGGCAGATGGCTTTAGCGAAGAGTTCCTCTGGCAGCTGGTGGGGCTAGGGTGACACTGGTTGGTCTTTTGGCAGAGTACAGTTAGACAGGCGCAATTTCTTGTGTTTGCCAAGCAGAGGACGCCAAGGTGGAGGAGAAGGAGCAAAGCGAGGCTCAGCAGAATGGTGACAAAGAGGAAGAGGAGGATGGAAAGAAGGATGACAGAAACGTGAACTTCCGATTCATGTTCAACATTGCTGATGGTGGCTTTACAGGTAAGAGCAAGAGATGAGGCATCGGCTGCTCCTGCAGAGCTTCTGCACAGAAGCTCTGAACCCGTGCAAGAAATGTGAACCATGTAAAAAGGCTGCGGGTGGGATGGTGCTTCAGCCTCGCATCAGGGTGTCTCGGTGTTGTGCTGTGCCCGTGGCTGCCCGGGAAACGTCATCGCTTGCCCTGCCTGATGTGCTGTGCCGTGTGACGTCCCTGGCAGCCCTGCTGCCTGGCTGGGCTGTCTCACTTCTGCTTCCGCAGAGCTGCACACGCTGTGGCAGAACGAGGAAAGGGCTGCCATCTCCTCCGGCAAGATCTACGACATCTGGCACCGCCGACACGACTACTGGCTGTTGGCAGGAATTGTCACGTACCCTTTGACTTGGTGGGAGCGTGCCTCCCGCCGTCGGGTGGCGGGGAGCTGACGAGGCGAGGCGAGGGAGACCTCTGCGGGGGGCAGGAGCTGGGATGGTGGTGCGGTGACAAGCAGGGAGGGGGTTCGGCAACGCGTTGTTGCTGCGGGGCGGTGGGCATGCTGTAGGCCAGCCACTTCTTCCCTTGACGCTCCCTCTGCACCAGTCATGGCTATGCCCGCTGGCAGGACATCCAGAACGACCCACGCTATGTGATCCTGAATGAGCCGTTCAAGTCGGAGATACACAAGGGGAACTACCTCGAGATGAAGAACAAGTTCCTCGCCCGGCGGTTCAAGGCGAGTTGCAGGTCCAGGGCTGGTGAGTCCTTACCAGCGGGGGGGACCAGAGCGGTGCCCCAAAGCTGGGGGGAGCCCGCCAGCGCCTTCTGGGAGCGCAGCAGGGAGCAGTCACGTGCCTTGCCGAGGGCCTTGTGGTCGCTGGAGGAGAGCAGGCACCCAGCAGCTGGGGCTTAATCCCGGGGAGCTCGCAGGCTCTGCAGCACGGTGCACGGGAGCGGGCTGGCTGCCCTGGGCTCCTCTCTGCGAGTGGGCTGGGCTGGGTGCTCTACCCACTCCTGACGCGTGCGATGCTATGGAAGTGCTGCCCACATCCCTTTCTGGGGTGCTCAGCATCTGAATGGGCCCACGTTTGGGATCAGAAAACACAAGGGCTAAGCCTGTTCCCCCGGGAGCTTTTGCGGGTGAGGCCAGTGGCGTGCATGGCAGGACAGAGGCTCTGCTGGCACAAACCACGTGGGCAGCTGGAGCCTGCGGAGCGGTACTGGTTTATGTTGGTGCAGGATCAGGTCCTGAATCCTTCCCTTCTTGTACCTCCCAGTTGCTGGAGCAGGCCCTGGTGATCGAGGAGCAGCTCCGGAGGGCTGCGTACCTCAACATGACCCAAGACCCCAGTCACCCGGCCATGGCATTGAACGCCCGTCTGGCTGAAGTGGAGTGCCTTGCCGAGAGCCACCAGCATCTCTCCAAAGAGTCCCTGGCTGGGAACAAGCCTGCGAACGCTGTCCTGCACAAGGGTGCGTGCCGGTAGAGGAGGGGGGGAGCCTGCCCCAGGGGGCTGGGAAGGGTTTGCCACCATGGCCATGGGGAAATCCAGCCGGGAGGTTATTTCCATCCCATGTTCTCTCGGCCAGGAGCTGCCTGCTCCTCCCCAGCTTGTTTTGCCTGTGAGGGCACCGGGAAGTGGCACGCTGCTGCTGCAGCCAGCAGTGACGGGGGTCCACAGTGCTCTCTGCCATCGGCTCCCGGCTGCTGGAGCTCTCTGCTCCCCGGGGCTGGGACATTCCCCCGGCCTGAGTGCCGCCTCGCTCTGCTTGCAGTGCTGAACCAGCTCGAGGAGCTGCTGAGTGACATGAAGGCCGACGTGACACGCCTGCCCTCCATGCTGTCCCGCATCCCACCCGTGGCCGCCCGGCTGCAGATGTCCGAGCGGAGCATCCTCAGCCGCCTGGCCACCCGTGGGGGGGACCCCGCTGTCCAGCAGGTCAGTGGGACGGGGACAGAGCCCCTTGCCGGGGGCGGCAGTGGGGCTGGAGCTGCAGGTCAGCAGCTGTTCTCCCTCCTTACATCCTCAGGGCTCCTTCGGCTCCTCCCAGATCTACAATAACAACTTTGGGCCAAATTTCCGAGGTCCTGGGCCGGGCGGGATTGTCAACTACAGTCAGATGCCTCTGGGACCATATGTGACCGGTAGGTCGGGGTTTTGAGTGGACGCTCCCAGACAGAGAAGTTCAGGGGGCAGATTTGTATAGGCCAGGAGCATCGCCAAAGGACGGCAGGCAAGCAAGGTGTGTTTCCTCTCTCTCATCACAGATATTTAGCCGCTCCCACGATTTTCCTCTGCAGCTCCCGTTTCCAGCCGAGGTAAGGCTGTGCTCGCCACACTCCGTGTTTCGTTCACCAGGGTCTTGAGGGAACACGCGTGCAGACGTGTGAGGGGCGGGGGACTGTACGAGGGCACCGCTCTGTGCTGCCTCTCCGAGTGCCAGAGTCTGGATGTGGCCTCGGACTCAAGCAACTGCAGCGGGTACTGACAGCGGAGGTGGCAGCAGGGGCAGGATCCTTCCCAAAGCCCTCAGGCCGGAGGCCTGAGCTGGCTGCCCCTGCCCGGAGGGGTTGGCATGCTCCCCCTGCCCCTCGTTTGGTGTGGGGAGGGTCTGGAGCCCAGCTGACGGGCAGCTCTCCCCCTCTCCTTGCAGCAGCCCCCAGGGGCCGCTCCCTGGCCCCCCAGCTGAAAGCCGCCCGTCGCTGGAGGAAGGGCAGGGGAAGCACAGCAGCATTGCCTGCGTGGAAGACGAGCTGCCGCCGGCGCTGCCGGGCTCTCCCGCTCCCGCTTCAAGTGTGCTTCGACCGACGCGTCCCCCCCGCCATTGCCAGAGTGGCTGGGACGGGGGTTTCATTTCCATGTACATTTTTTGCACTTTCTTATTGAAGACTTGAAGAGCTTGTCTGGGCAAGGTGGGCTAAGCTGAGAAGGGAGGTAGAGTCACGGTGTTTATGTCTGGTTTTATTGGCACGTGTGGGGTGTGAGGGGAGGCCGGCGGGTGTCCTGCTTCCCAGCCGGCTGCTCCAGGGTGCCCATCCATGGCTGAGCCGGCTCCCGCTCCCAGGCTTCCCTGTAAGGTCCATTTCTGCGTCCTTGTGGTGTTTGAGCAAGTGCATGTGTGCTGCCAGCCCCGCTGCCGGAGCCTGCCTGCCCAGCCCCGGCGGGAGCATTGGTGTGCACCAGCGCTGCTGCAGGGAGCCCCAGCACCGTCCCGGCATGCCGGGCACGGGGTACGCGGCGGGAGGCAACGCAGGCGGGAGGGGACGGCCGGAGCCGGGACGGGGATGCCTGCAAGCGCGGCGACACCAACCACACCGCGGCGGCGGCCTCGGCAGCTGTAAGCAACGCCCCCGCGTTCGCTTCGTACTCTGTGTGTCCCGGTTTCTGTTCTCTGTGTTTTAATAAATCCTTTCGGAAGGATGTGGCGGGAGCCTGGCAGGGGCGAGCAGCTGGGGGGGCGAGGGTGGCTGCGCTCAGTGGGATGGGGTGGCCCCCAGGGGGTCCCGGCTGCGGTCGCGGTCCCCGCACCATCTGGCGCACACCCGCGCGTGCACACCCGCGCAGCACACAGGCGCAGGGTCCGGCGGCGGCCGCAGAGCTGCCCCGGCTCTCCCACACGCTCGCTCTGCTCACGCACGCACGCCGAGACAGAAGCGTCTGTCTGTGGATCTCTCAATATATACGTGTGTATGCATACAGTTGTGACGCGCCTCCATACGTGTGCATACACCCACATAATGTATATATCTCTATAGATATACAGATGTGTATATATCTGCATGCATAGACACGCGTAGTTGTAATTTTTAGATATGTGTGCATATATATAAGCATGTGTAGATATAAATAGGTGTTGATCTGTAGGTATAGCTAAAGGTATAGGTATTTAGGTACAGCTATATCCATGCAGGTGTGTAGATAAGCTCACATCTATATATTTTTATACAAGTGTGTATATAATGCGTTTCTAATTTTAATACCTATGTGTTCCTGTGTATATATATGCTTATGTGCATATGTAGGTAAATATATAGGGGTGTGTGTGTATATATATATAAAAGCAAGGATGGGTAGACAGGTGTAGCCATATATGTAAGTATGGATGTAAAGATATGTATTTACATAGGTGTATAGACACATATGTATCTGTATATATATATACAGAGAGATACATATTTGTAATTTATATATGTGTGTGTATATATACACACATATGTAGATACAGATACATATATGTATATATGCAGATCTACGTATCTCTATATGGATAGATAGGTATATAGATCTGTGTGTTTGTATATATACATATACGGAGACACATGTATTTGCAATTTGTATGTATTTATAGGTAAGTGTAGGTATGAATGCAGATAAAGGTGATATAGCTACACATCTATCGTATACATGTGTGTGTATACACAGATACATGTGTATATGTAATTGTATGCATATATATGAGTATATATGTGCTTATATATCATGCAAACATCTACGTAGTTATATAGGTGTTAGTAGTTATACACATATGGATGAAGGTAAGTAGGTATAGATACAGAGAAATCGACATATCTAAAGGGGGGGTGGGTATATATACGTGTGTGCGTGTGTGTGTACGCAGACCCCCACACAAACACGAACATAGATTTGTGATGTTTTTAATGTATTGTTTGTGAGAGACCGTGCATGCGTACACATACGCCTCCCTGCCCCGTAGTTATATACACACACACGCACACATTTATAGTAGGGATGCACGTAGAGCTGTACCTACGTCCATAGTGGATAAACACACACACACACACATATATATATACTGGTCTATGCATAGACCTAAAGTTTTGTGCTTAAATTTACCTTTGTGATCTTTATGTGTGTGTGTATATAGGGATGTGTATATGTATGTGGCTATAGATAGGTATTGGCAAATATAGGTGTTTCTGCACACAGAGAGTACTCAGAGAGAGAGATATATAGATATCTGTGGCTATATCTAAATTACAAATATGTGTATGTCCATATATAGAGAAGCAGGCATACGTTTATATATATAGGTATAGATATGAGTATATAGTTTTACATAAGTATTGATATAGATATATCTGCATGTATATATACATATATGTATATACACATATGTATACATCTATCTGTAATTTTTATATGTGTGCATATATACATACAAATATATATGTACCTTTGTCAATCTATTTACATAGGTATGTACATGCCTGTATATCTACATATATATGTATAGCTATAGAAATATATCTATGTATGTACACAAATACATGTCTACATATTATATATGTAATTTGTAGATGTGTACGTATATGTACATACATAGATTGAGATACATAAAGAGGTATCGATATCTGTATAAAGATAGCTGTAACTAGGGCTAAAGGTAGAGATAGAGCTACATCTATATATACAGCTGTAGGTGTACGTGTGTATGTATATACATGCTTGTCACTTATATATGCGCGTGTGCATATATAGGTACAGCTGTATGTGAATATAGCTAAAGGTGCTGGCAGATACTGCGTTGATCTACGCAGCCGCTTACAGATCTGCACGTAGATGTATGCACACAGCTACGTACAGATGCGCGTGTATCCATACGCCTACGTGTGCGTGTCTGCGGGCGCTCGCGCACGCTCGCCCCCCGCAGAGCCCGGCCCTGCGCTCGGCCGAGGCTGGAGGCGCGTGGGGGCACCCCGGGCTCNGCCGGCGGCCATCCCTGCGCTCCAGAGCCACGGTCGGGCGGCAGCGGTACGGTGGTCCAGGGCAGCGCGGGCGGGAGCGCTGGCTCTTGGCGCTCGCGGCGCGTCGGGCTCGCGGTGCAAACCACAGTCTCCACTTTGCTCCAACAAAGCGTAAGCAAGCGAACGGGCGGCGAGGGCTGTGCAGCGGGCGGCGCGCTTGTGTGCGCGCTTAGGATCTGTAGTCCTTCTTGCTGTAGGGTTTGTTGCCCAGGATGCTATCGATCTCGTGGACGATGGAAGACGACAGCTTCGGAAGGACCTGCGGGGGACAGGGAACACCGTCGGGAGTCAGGATTGTGCCACTGGTGCATGCGGGAAGATGCAGCCTTGGGCCGCACGTGGCCGTGCCACGCTCGCCGCCTCCATGCCGCCATCTCGATGCTACAAGCCCCAGCTCGCCGGCTGAGCGACCCAGTTATGGGAAGCCTGGGTCGGGCTCATCCCCTGCTTTCTCGGCCCAGCAAAGCCTTGTCTCTGCCGCTCAGCTTCGGATCAAGCAAAACCCGCAATTTTTGTTTTGAGTGAGGTTCACAACCTCCTTTTCCTATGGGGTGCGTCGCAGGAGCGTGCACTGCGGTACTGCAGCAGCAAAGCACACGCAGGCAGGTGCTGTCCCGTTAAGGCCCTGTGAGCAGGGTCTGCTCGCTTCCCCGCAGCAAAGCCTCCCCCGGCGCACGCTGCTGGCATGCCGACGAGGCGCCGAATGCTGACCTGTATTGCTCCAATATTCTCCATCAGCTGGTCGGCGTTGGAGGCACCCAGCAAGACGGAACTGACGCCCTCGTTGCGCAGGCACCAGGCTGGGGCAGGAGGGAGAGCAGAGCCTGANGGCGAGCTGGGGTAAGGTGCAGCCCAGGCGCTCGGCGATGGCCTGCAGCTCCTTCAGCTTCGCCTGCTGCCGCCGGCCCTCCTCGCTCAGGATCTTGTCCTTTAGCCACTGGTATCCCTAGGGGGTGGGAGGGGGCTCCGAGGGGGTGTCACGGTGGGATCGGGGTGTACTGGGACCTTGCACAAGCAGGGCATCCCCAAACTCCCTGGGTCATGGCTCCTGGACCTCCTGCTCCCACGGGGACCTTGTGCTGCCCCTGGCCCCGCTCCCCTGGCTCTGCCTGTCCCGCTGTGACCCCCCCAGCCGGGCTCACCTTCAGCGAGGCACGGGAGTAGGGGGGGATCCCCCCGTCGTACTTCCCGGAGACGATGCCGCACGCCAGTGGGGACCAGGTCATGGCTCCGACACCTGGGGGCAGAGCAGAGCTGGGGGGGGTGACGCTGCCGCCTCCCCAGACTCCCCCGGGCACCACGGCGCAGGGGCTGGCTGGCCCCAGGCACACGCACCGTGCCCCACCTGGCCACGGCAGCACCGGGCTTTGGGGAGTGCTGCGCGAAGGGGGGGCTGGGGCAGGACCCCCACCGCTGTACCTATCTTGTGGAAGAGCTCGGGGAGCTGCACCTCCACCTTCTCCCGCTGGAACATGTGGTACTCGGCCTGCTCGCAGATCGGTGGGATTAGGTTGAACTGCCGGGCCACCGAGTACGCCTCCTGCAGAAGAGCCAGGACCCTCAGTGCCCTGCCCTGCCACACCCCCTGAGCCCCCCAGCCGAGCCCCGGGAGCTGCCCTAACAGATAATTAGGCCTCAAGTGCAGCTGCAAGCGCTTGGCTCCTGACAGCCGCTGTCTAATTAAATCAGCGTCAGCATCAGCACCAGGGCTGCTCTGCTGTGGTCACCCCCAGGCCCCTACCATAATCTCCATGGAGCTCCAGCGTGAGGTCCCCCAGTACATGGCCATCCCCTGGTTGATGACGTGGGTCATGGCTCGCACCGTCTCTGCCAGGAGGGAAGGGGAGAGCGGCAGGTGGGTGTTAGCGGAGAGCCGCGCCGGCAGGAGAGGGCTCCCGCCGTGCTGAAGGCTGCGAGCGTCCCATTCCCAAGTACTGAGGCGGGAGCTGGGTTGTGTCCAGAGGATGCTTTCGGAGAAGGAGCAGGATGGGGACCGAGGGAGCAGCCGCTCGGGAAGTGCCAGGGGCCACGGCCGACCCTGACATGCTGCTGGCAATGCTGGGGCTCTCCCGGCACAGAGAGCAGCTGCTCTGCTCCTGGCACCGGCCCCACGCCCCGCGGGGTACCAGCGCTGGCACCACACTTGGCACCGCTGTGGTGGGAGGGACCCGAAGCATTGCCTGTGCACCGAGACCCAGGAGAGGGAGGGAACCCCGGACCCGGTGCGAGGGGGGGTCTCGGCGGGGAGCCGGCCCTGAGCCATGCGGGCTGGGGCCAAGCCAAGGCGCGCTCCTGCAGCCAAAGGCGCGCAGCAGGGAGAGCGATGGGCATGAGGCTCGCCTGGCCGGCACTGGAGCGTGTGTCCCAGCACGCTCACAGCTGCCCCGGCGAGGAGGGACCCTGCCACGGTCCCCGGCATGGGGTGGCAAGGTCCCCGAGGAGGCTGGGGAGCCTCCGTTTTCTTCCCCTTTAACTGTGCGATGGTCTGCAGGGGTGGGGTGTGTTTTTGTTGTGCCGCCTCTGCCTGTGCATTTTATGGCGGGGTTTGCTCGGGGTAGGGGGGGACAGGGATGGAAATCTCAGAGGAGTGGGGGTTCTGCCCCAGGAAACGCCGCTGGGACACAGGCGGCAGCTGGCGGGCAGAGTGCGGGCAGGGAGTACCTTCTACGATGAAAGTCCTGGACTTGGAGGAACTAAATGGGTCCCCTGGTGATAAAAGAGAGATTGAGAGAGAGCAGAGTCGGCCGCTGCTGGCGGAGCGAGCAGCTTACCAGGATGGGGGCGGCCACCCACTGCCGTGCCACCAACCCACCCCTGCCACAGCCCACGGAGGGTCCCGGCGCTAGGCTGGGGGCGGCAGAGGCTTAACAGTGGCATGGGCTGACCACAGCGGCAGAGGGGCAGTTTCTGCTTGGGAGGGGAATATGCCCTTGAAATAAAAGCCTGGCACAAACCAATCGCGACGGCGATGAAAGGTGGTAGGGAGGAGCGCGGCGCGGCGGCGCGGCACCCACCTTCCATCGGTGTGTTGGGGTCAGGCCGGTTGGCAAACACCACGTCCACGTACTCCAGCTGCAGCCGCTCCAGCGACGCCTTCAGACCTGTCGCACCGACAGGACCGTCAGGCGCATCAGGCTCTGTGTCGCCAGCCGGTGAGGCAGCTGGCGCAGGCACAGCCTGGTGCCGAGGCCAGCAGTGCCCAGCAAGCATCCCTACCTTCTATGATGTGCTTTCGGGACAGACCCCTCTCCGTTTCAGCCCTGGAAAAGGAAAGGTGGGTGAGAGCCTGGCGTGCTCCAGCTGCTCCACCACGGAGTGAATGCACTACCTACTTTCCTCCCCAGAAGATTTTGGTGGTGATGACCAGGCTGGACCGTCTGCAGGGAGAAAGAGAGAGTCACTGGCGGTGGCACCCGCAAAGCCCCTGCCTGCGCGCCCTGCCTGCGCACCCTGCCTGCTCCCTGCCTGCGTGCATCCACGCCCAGGGCTGTTCCACCAGCTTTCCCCAGCCCAGCGGCACCGCGGTGGCAGCTTTGCCGCACAGGAATGAAGTCTGGCTTACCTCCACCCTTTCTTCTTGATGATGTTCCCCAGCACCACCTCGGCCCTACAAAGGAAGGAGATGTTGGCTGCTGGCACCCGGGCTGCTGCAGCCACGGGAGCGGTGGCAGCTGGCAGGGACAGCCCGGCAGACTGAAGCAAATGCAATGGTCACGGGGACGCCGTTTCCCCCTCTGGCTGCAGGGCGCAGAGCCGAGCTGCTCCCCAACACGCGAGCTTGCTATTTTTAAGTGGGCGCGTGGGCATGCTGCGATGCCTCTGGGCCACCGTGCCCCGGGCGCAGCCATCGCTTGCTGTGCCTGGGAAGGTGCACAGGCGCAGGCAGCCACAGGCAGCGTGGGACCACATGAGCCATCGTCCCTGCCATGAGCAAGCGCTCGCATCCCCATCCTGGCAGCTGCTTTGCAGCCGGCAAACCCAGGAGACTCCCAGCACCGCTGCAGTTTGAAGGTGCCGGAGGCTGGGGCGCAGAGTGAGGCCCTTGTGCTGCTGCTAAAGTGGGGTACCTACTTGCCAGCGGCATAGACTTCTGCCGTGTCGAAGAGATTAATGCCGTTGTCGTAGGCTAAAGTCATCAGCTGCTCCGCCATCTGCGAGGGGAGAACGGGGAGGGTTGGTAAAAGGGGTGGCCGAGAGCCGCAGCGCAGAGGCCAGTATCTGTGGCTGCACCGGCCCCATCCATTTGCTGCTTCGCTCAGGAAAGGCTGGGGAGGGCTGGGGCATGATCCTTACCTCATCTGTGATTTGCCCTCCAAAAGTCACCCATGTCCCTGCAGAGAAGAGAGGGTGCACGCACGGTGAATGTGGTGAGCACAGTGAGCATGGCGAGCGTGGTGAGCAGTGAATGCCATCGCCCTGAGCCCCTGGCCACCCACCCTGGCTCCCCTGGCACAGCCCTGGCACGCGGCAGCCATGCTTGGCCCCGCTGCATGCAGCGCAGTGCTCCCAGCACAGCCTGGTCGCTTCCTATCATGTCAGAGGAGGAAAAGGGAAAATAATTTGACAACTTCTGGGCTGCGTCTCAATACTGCCGCTGGGCCGGAGGAAAACCCTTTCCTTCCCTTTGCAGAGCACAGCTGGAGCAGGCGCACGACACCCTCGCCGGGGAGCGCTGGCAGCAGCCATGGGACGAAGGAGCCGCCGAGGGGCCATGGCAAACCCCAGCACTTACCCAGGCCCAGGCAGGACACACGCAGCCCAGACTTCCCGAGGTTCCTGGAAGACAGAGACTCATTAGGAGAGCCGCCAGAGAGCCCTAAAATGCCTCCTCATGCATCCGCATGCCAGTGAGTCATGGTCCCCAGTGCTGGTCCGTGTCCCCATCCCTGGTCCCCACCTCCATCCCCATCCCCGCCTGGGACGGTACTGCAGCGAGAGTCCCCCCATGGCTGATTAAAAAGCCATCCCACACCGAGCATGCCGCGGGTTGCCAGTGCCACGGCCAGCACTGGCGCAGCAATGCTGTTTCCCGCATGAAAAATAATTGCTGTGCCTGGCAGGGTAATTGAGAGTGGCAGCGGGCAGCGACCCGGTTAGAGCGGCTCCTGTGACGAGGCCAGGGTGTCTGCCTCCCGCGACAGCACTGCCGGCGTGGGGGGACGGGGCAGGAGCAGCGGGAGGTGGCGCACCGGCGGTCAGGCCTGGCGTGTCCCACATGTGGCATGAGCTGTGCCTGTTCTCTGTGGTGTGGCACAGAGAGGGTGCTCAGGAGCGGAGCAGTGTCCCAGTGAAACAGAGCACCCCCGAACATTTGGCTGGCACAAGGAGCGGGAGAACAGCTTTGGGGAAGGGGGCCAGGCTGGCAGACGCCTTCGCTGTGGTGATGGAGAGCCAGTTTCTCGTTAAAAATGACAAAGGCTCAAGCAACGAGTGTTAAAATAAATAAAGTGTAGGTGAGCCGCGGCAGCTCGCCCGCGCGGGTGTCGCGTAGCAACCGGGAGGCACCGCCACCGCCGGCATCGCTGGCATGGGCACGGGGAGCCGGGCAGGGAGCCGCCACGGTCCAACAGCGGCGGCAGTGAATTGCAGGCTGAGCTGAGTCGGGGCATCCTCCTTCCGCACCGCTGCGTTATTGCCCAACATCTGGAGGCGCAGGCACTCCCCCGCCAACCCCGTGGTATTTTTAGAGCGTTCCACAGCGAGGAGAGGCTGTGGCTGTGGGGCGGCGGCAGCTCAAGGACCCGCGATAGGGGGGTTGCGGTGGGGAAGGGGATGGCACCAGCCCCGTCCCGGCCATTCCAGGCTGCAGCGGCATCGCCAGGGTCCTCCTGGGCGGGAGGGCACTGGCAGCACATCGCCGCTCCTGGCTTTCCTGCCCAGAAGCGTCTTGCCCAGTCACCCAACAGAGACGCTGGCTGATACTGGGGGAGGCCAAGCCCCTGCCGCCTCTGCGGGAAGGAGCATCCCGCTGTGCTGTGCCGTGGCCTTCCTGTCCCCGCTGTTTGCACCGAGCAACTCCCTGCATCACTGTCCCCCCGGCAGCTGCTGGTGGGGACCCCTGAGCCGGTCACCCAGCTCCTGTGAGAGGGTGGCCCCTGGTGAACTCCTCCTCCAGATGGGGATGCAACCACGGGGCCTGGAGGGCACCACTGTGCGTGGCCCCAGCGCTGCCACTGCAAGGCTTCAGCGTTCGAGAGCCAGAGGGGGCTGCCGTGGTTCCCTCCCCAGCAGCCAGGAGAGGGGACTCGGCTGATTTGGACAATGATGGTGGGTGATGGCTGGTCTCATCCCCGCGCTCTGCCAGCCTGATGAGCCTCACAGCCCAATGCCAGTCTCATCTGGGCTGCAGCGAGAGCACGCAGCAGCTGTCGGCTGGACCGTGGCGTGCGTGCCCATACCGGGGGAAGCCCCCAGCCCCGCGCCTGCATCCATGCTCAGCCCCTCAGCACTCTGCTCCAGTGCCAGGGACGTGGAGCACGTTAACCCAGCGGGTGCTGGCTAGGGGGGCACAAGGTACACGTGCCGCCCGTTGTTTCCAAACCCACTGTGAGCAGCCAAGGGCCGAATCCTGCCTTACAGTTCCAGCACGCTTCACGGGGTGACGAGTCTCTGGCAACGCCATAAGGATGCCATGGCACCCCACAGATTAAGGCATGCTGCAACACTCAGACCCCCCTGGCTCGGCAGCCTGCCCTGCTCGGCAGGTGCCAGGGATCCTACTAATCCTACCCCAAATTTTAGGGTCCCCTTCCCTGCTCTGATCCTGCTGGTTTTACTCCTGGCCAGATCAAATCCGCACCGAGAGGGGACAGGAGCAAACAGTGAGGAAGGCGACAGAGACGCACGGTCAGCACTTTTAGCATGGAGAAACCTACAGAGCAGGACGCGAGCCAGGGATTAGGGAAATGCAGCACACCCGGCCCCTCCAGAGCCCCCCTGCCATCCCCTAAATCTTGACAAGGAACAGAGAAAGCAGCCGAGCAGGCAGCAAATCCGCCTGTCCGAGCAGCGCGTCCGTCTCCTACCGGTATTTCATCCCCGGCTGCTTGACGCTGGACTCGCTGGAGGAGGGAGCGTTCTGCACCGAGAGTTGCCCCAGGCTCCGGGCCACCATGGCCACTGCCCGGAACTTGCCGCGGGTGCCAAGGCTGGGGCTGCCGGCATTCTGCCGGTTCAGCCGGTCCTCCGCGCTCCGGCTCTTGATGCTGTGCTCGGAGCACACAAAGGAGACCTGCATGCTGCTCCGGCGGGCAGCCGTGCCAGCTGCCTAAATTTAGCCGGCGCCCCGGGCGAGGCGGGGAGCTCCTCCTGCGCGCCCACGCGCCGTGCTCCGCCAACGTGACGGCGGGGGGCTGCGAGGCGGCGGGTGCGGAGCTGGCTCCCGTCAGCCCTCCTGCCCTCAATATTTGATGAGCTCAGGAAGCGAGCAAGCGGCGCCCGGCCAGGCGGAGGGCAGAAAGGGGAGCGCCGCAGCGGGTGCCCCCCAGACGGACCCCCCGCACCCCGCTGGGCATCCCCCGCGGGCAACGCTTCCAGCCCAGCCGCGGTTCAGGGCGCAGCTCAGGACGCAGCGGGGGGCTGAGGCCCCGGGGATGAAGGGACCACTTGCCTCCCTTCGGCTGTGCCGCGGCGGCGCAGCATCCCTCCTCTCTGGCGGATGCAAGTCCGAAACAAAAATCTCCCGGCAGGAGCGCGTGCACATTGCCAAATACACGATTCTGGGGCGAGAGCGCAGGCGGCGGCGATGCTACCGGCTCTCCTGGGGGCAGACCCCGGCGGTTTGCCAAAGCTGGATTAGTTGCCCTCCTTGGGGCTGCAGCCCCAGCGGCGTGTCCCCCAATTTCACCCAGCGCGACCTAAGTGGATTGAGGCGAAACCCAGTCCAGCATCTCCTGACGAAGGAGGGACGTGAGCTGGCTGTGCTACAGCACCGTTTTGTGGCTGGGGCCACGCGCTGGCTGCCTGCACCGGCCGTGCCCCCCGGGTAAGGAGCAAGGAGTGGGGCCGGGGCTTGGCTTGCAGGGGAAATTACGCCTGTTCGGCCCTGACCTAATGAGAAATCTTGTAATCTCCTCCGCTTCCCTCTGCCGCAAAGCTTCTTAGCTGGGTAATCCCACCGGCACCAGCTCCGGCCCAGGGTGAGGGGACCCGGCAACAACTGGCAGCTCCCAGAGGAGGAGAAGCCCCAGAGATTTTGGGGGCAGTGGGCACATGCCCAAAGCAGCACCGCTGGGGGGTGCCTGTGCCAGCCTTTCCCCATCAATAAATAACTGCCCCATTAATATTAGATGGGCTCTTGCCACCGTGTAAATGTTACCTCCGTTGCTGTGAGCAGAGGGGAACCTGACCTGCGGTGCAGCACAGCACGGCACGGCACAGCAGGAGCCGGCAGAGCCGCCGGGCCCCAGCGGGGCGAGGGGCACCCCTGCATTTGCACAGGGGGGAACAGCCACTGTCCCCAGCCCCGGTGCCCCCGGCCCAAGCCACAGCTGGGTTTTTGGGGGTGCCCAGCCCACCGCCCAGCTGCAGTGCTGGGGGAGAGCGGGAAGGGATGCACCGGGAAAACCAGCCACGTGCCCTCAGGAGCCGCGGCCAATGGCTCCGGCTGCCCGGCGAGTCCTCCCCAACACAGGCGGGTGAGGAGAAGGACAAAAGTCAGCTGAAATCCTGAGACGCCTCGCACCATGCCTGGGACCCACACGCAAAATTAATGGAGCACCAAGTCTGCAACGAATGCTCGTCAGATGGGTAAAGCATCTCTGTAGCTGTTTGCACCAACCACCTGCTCGGTAAAAGAGCAGAGCGCGTTTGCACTTGCAACTTCCCAACAGCAGAAGGGAAATCAAGGGAGAAGATCAAAGGTCCTCGAGCAAGCAAGAGGCAACAGTGCTGACCTGCTGCAGCCTCTCCCACACACGCCATGCGAGATCGCCTTTCGTGCCAAGGGTGCCTGCTCCTCCTGACCTTGGCGAGGCACAGGGAAACCTGTGAAATCCTGCAGGCCAGGGTTTTCCCCGATGAGGTGTAAAACCAGCATCCCCTGCTGCGTCCCCACGTTTCAGGCCGGGGGCACTCGGCCCTCACCACATTCACTGCCCCGGCAGGCGCCGGCACTGCCTTACCTGTACTTCATACCAGTGACGCGGGCAGTGCCATCGGCCAGGGAGAGCCCGTGCATCCGCAGGAACTCCTCCAGCGTCTTCGCCCGCGCCGCTGCCCGCACGTCCCGCAACCGCCGCAGCTCCAGCCCGTCCGCCGGCCGTGGGGCCGGTGGCAGCCCCCATTCGGGGAGGTGCCGGCTGGCCACGCTGCGCAGGCTCTCGCTGTACGTCATGGAAAGCATCCCGCCGCCCGAGCGCGGGCTCTGCGGGCTGGCCCCACCGCCGACTGCTCAGCGATGCTACGGAGAGAGCTGGGAAAACACCCCGCTGCGACACCAGGCTCTGCTGATGTTCGGGGCAGAGCCCTTCCTGCGCCACGAGGCCGGAGTGGCGGCACCCACCCTTGCAAGGATCTGCGGCGGGTCTGCGGCGCGGGGAGGGAAGAGCAGGGACTCTGGCAAAGCCAGTCGCTTCAGCGGAATAAAGTCTTGGTGGGGGAGTCGAAGAGCAAAGGAAAGGGCGAGGGAAGCAGCATGGCGGGGAAAGGACGTGGCACTGCCTGCGGCTGGGCGGCAATGGGCAGCTGGGGCTGCAGTGGGTGCCCACCACAGCCGCCCCGAGCCCGGTGAGCTGCTGCAGCCTGGCACGTGCCCTGGCTGCGCTGCCTCCCGGCTCACCCTAGCCGGGCTGCCACCGGTTTGCATCTCCACAAGGGACGTGGTGGGCCCCGGGATCCAGCTGGGGTGGGGTGAGCGGTTGCACAAGTGCCGCTGGTGAGAATCCGGCACTGCGTGCTGGTGGGCGGCAGAGGCCAGGATGGGAAAGGCAGCCCTGTGGGGCTCCCTGGGGAAGGTGGGCATCCGTGGAGAGGCTGTGGGCACCGAGCGCTCGCCGGTGGCTGCCGTGCCTGCGACAGGCTGCCGCAACCCGTGCTGCCAGCCAACACCTTCCCCGCAGCCGCGGCAGCGACCTCCCAGTCGGCGCGGGCTGCCGAAAATAGCCTGCCGCAGCGCGGGCTCCTGACACACTGGAGGTGCTCGCCACCTCTACAGCTGGGATCTCGATGGTGGTGGCACCGGCATCGATTTCCCTGCCACTCTCCGAAGCGTCCCTCACACTCAGGGTCTGAAAGAAGGAGCAAGGACCGGAGCCAAAACCATGGCACTGGTGCCAAAGTGACTGCTGGGAGCTGGGAGCGCACTGTGCCGGAGCCGTGCTGGCATCAGGTTCCGGCCGGGCTCCCACTGGTGGTTTTTCTTTCCCTGAGAAGCTCAAATTCACAGTAGCAGGAGCCAAAAGCAAAGTGCACTTTCCCGTTCAGGTGTGACCTCAAGAAAAAAGAAAACCCAGAAGATAGGGGGCATCAGCTGGCCAGGGGTGACCGAAATCCTGGGGGCTCCTGCGACACCCAGCGCCATTGGAGATCCTCCCGTGCTCCTCCTGCTCCAGAGCAAGTGCTTGGGAATGCAGAGAGCCATGGAAAGGGGACCCCTCTCCTGCGGCAAAGCCAAACTGAGTCCTGGCCACCAGCCTCCTCTTCCTGCCGTGCTGCGAAGCCAGAGTCTGGCGCTGAGACGCTGGCGGCACCAGCCCTTCTCCGCAGCTGGCGGTTTTAATGAGGGCAACGCCGCTGGCTCCTGCCGGGCATGGGTGCAGCACCCAGCCCTGCGGGGATCCCCTTGTCCCCGGCGGGACGCCCTTGCCCAACAGTGGCTGGGAAAAGTCTGAGCCGGCTGCACCGCTGTTCTACAGCTGCACCGCACTGCAAGGAAATGGCCACAGCAAGTGGAGCCGGGGGGGTTTGGTCTGGGCTGCTTTGAGGAATGGGGTGGGAATCCACCGTCCGCCTCATTTTGACACCTCCCCAATTTTCGGCTGAGCAACGTTACGGGGCGGCGGAGCGAGTGCGGAGGCAGTGGGTTTGTCCACGGGCCGTTTGTTAGCAGAAATCCTGACGCTGCCTGAGGGTTGAGAAGCAGTGGGGGCTGCAGGAGCTGCCAAAGCCCAAGCAGTGCCGTGCCCAAGCGGGAGAGGCTGTTTTGCAGGGAAGGAGCGGGGTTAGGGACAGGACACAGGCTCCGAGGGATAAGAGGGGACCATTAGCGCACTTCGGGGGCACCACAAGTGGGTGACAGCCGGGTGCGCAGGGTAGCTGCTCGGAAGAGCATCTGTCCCGCCTGGCTTGCCAAGCTGGGAACTTGTTGGTAACCAACAGCCTGCCTAAAAGCAAAAAGACCCCAAACGACCCCCTGCCCAAGCCACCAAATCCCGACTCCGCCGCGCAGCAAATCCTCCCTGCTGCCCACAGCAGGCTGCACCACCGGCTGTGCCCATCCCCGCTTGCTGCCCATGCTGCCGGCTCCAACTCACCCGCACACCAGGGATGCTGCTCGTCAACGGCAAAGCTCTGGGTGGCTGGGCTGCCCCGGGGCAGCTATAAGAGACGCACGGCTGCTGGGTTTTTTTTTCGCATTAGGGGAGTGTCGGCGCTTGGCGTCCAAAGCAATTGGCGGCTGCGACGGGTCCCCCCAGAGCCCAGCTTTCTTGCCGCGCTCCATTAGCCCTATTAGGGGATTTTCTTCCTTGCGAAGGGGAGCTAAATTATTCATGGCTGCTTTGCTAAAAGCCTGGGGATGCGCCACTGCTTTATCAACGCTGGCATCACTGCCTCTGCCCGCAGCCGGGCCTCGCCCTGCAGCGACAGGTCCCACGCCATCAACAGGTCCCGTGCCATTGGCACACGGGGTGGTGGGGACAGCCAGGGACATTGTGGGCCATCAGGGAGCGGAGCTGGTCCCTGTAGCAGGACTGAAACACAGACTCCTCTGGGCAGGAGCCCTGAAACGGAGCTGGGCGACAGACATCGGCGGCAGCTGCCTGCAGGCAGCCTACGGGCACACTGGCTCCTGCCCGTCGGCCTCGGGAGCCTTTCACACCAGATGCGTCCAGCAGTTCAGGTGTGCGGCTGTGCCTGGCCAGTTCGGCAGCCAAAACCCACCCGGGGCTTGGGCTCGGCAGTGCCGGTGGCGGCACATCACGGGGACAGGCACACTTGCAGCGCTGGTGAGCCACCCTGGTGCCAGCCAGCCTCTCCTGCTCCAGCCATGCGTGGGGATGGAGCAGGGAGGCCACGGCTCCCTGAGGGGGCAGCCCCCCATCCTGCACCCCATTGCAGCCCAGTGGGACCTGGTCCAGCGCTGCTGGGCTGCTGCGGCCCCGGGAGCACTGAAGCGGCTGCTGGCACGGTGTGCGGGGAAAAGTTCTGCCTGCACTTCAGACGGTAAAGGGTGGTGGTGGCGGGGAGTGTTGCCTTCTGTACCACTTACTGATGCTTCTCTTAATGGAAGGAGCAGCAGAGCGGCTGGCCACATTCCTGGAGCCGCCCTTGGGAAAAGCCAGCGGGCTCTTCCCGGCGCAGCATCGGCGCGGGATGCTCCCCCCAAGCCGAGCTGAGCCCTGCACCCCCACGGCGGCTGCCCCCCAGTAGCCCCTCTGGCCATGCTCCGGCTACACTCCGCTGCTTGGGGAGCACGGCGATGACGGCCCCCACCTACCCAGCCGCACACGTGGGGTTCCCACGTCGCACTGCCAAACCCACAAGCAGGTGAAGACGCGGTGTTGCGCCGGCGCTGCCCACCCCGCACAGAGGGACCCCTGCATGGCAGGCAGGGCAGCGCTGGGCCAGCAGTGCCCGTGCTGGCAGTGGCCCGGGCGTGGGCAGGGGTCGCCGAAGCTTCGGCCGTGTCTGTTTGCCGGGTGGGATTTTGGGGAGGGGAAGGGCTGGGTTACCTGTAGAACTGGAGCTGGCGCTTGGGGCTCCCGTACCTCGCGCTTCCGACAGCAAAGGGGAGAAAGAAGAAAGATGCCACAAACCCCATTAGAAAGGTGGAGCGGGACCGAGCGGCAGAGCCGGCGGTCGCGGGAAGGGTTGGTGGCGCCCACCCATGCCGCATCGCGGGGAGCCCATGCAGCGGGAACCGGCATGCTCCCCAAAAGTACCCGCTCTTCCCATAACAGGCATCAGCGCTCAAAAACGCTGCTGCTGCCATGTGGGTTTTTGCAGTCCTGGAAGTTTTTGCACAAAGTGTGCCAGGGTGGTTTTTGGTGCCATGGCCCTGGGTTTGAAGCCCTGCAGAGCCCCCGCAGTGCCGCCCTGCACCCTTACCTGTAAATCATCCCTGGGGAGCCCGTCTGCCGCAGCGAGAGTCGCGCTGGGGAGTCAGTGGTGGATTCGGGATACATGGAGCCAGCCTGGGCTCCCCGGAGCCGCTCACCGCCTCACCCCTGCCACAGGGGAAGAGAAAAAGAGGAAGAAACGGGGGTTTTTGGGGCACGCGCATGACGGTGCTTCCTGTTGCAGAAGCTCATGAGCCGGATGGGCATGCGGCGTGGGCAGCAGCGGGCAGGGCACAGCAGCTTTGCCAGCCTCAGACCCCAGGGCTCCCACCCTGACCCACCGTGGATCCCAAACCCGTCCTGCCCCTGCCCTGTGCCACTGACTCCCCAACTCGGTTGCTCTCCCCAGACTTCTGGGGCTCCTGGGGAGGGCAGAGCGGGAGTGCTTGCTGCCTGCACCACTGCCCGCCTCCCTGCCCGCCTGGCTGCCCACGGGAGACGAGCAGGCTGTGCCACTGGGCAACCCGGCTGCGGCAGCGAGGCACCAACCTGTGCCGTGGAGGTCTTACAACATTACGACGTATCAGGAAACGGTTAAGAAAAGCAGGCCTGAAAAGTTAAACATTTTGCTGGTGTTTAACACTAAAGCAGCCCCCAGCGGGTCCCTCTGCAAGGGACAAGCCAAAGAAAGGAAAATAGCTTGGCTTTTCCCGCAGCCCACATGTGACTGCGTGAGCCGGGGGCAGGAGCTCCAACGGAAAGGGGGGCTCTCCCCCAGGTGCTCCTGACCCTCCCTGTCCCCATACCCGTGCCAGGGGACATCTGGCATGACTCCCTGGGGAGCTGCGGTCCTGCTCCCGCTCTCCATCCCACAACACCACCAGCAGTTTCCAGTATCACAGAAAACCACAACACTTCCCTACAAAACCGGGGCTAATTTTTAAACTTAACCCGTCTTTCTTTAGGCCCATGAAATGTCATCTTTACGCCGCAGGTCACAAGCTGCTCTTTCTCCCAGATGGGGACTGAGAGATCTCTGGGCTCCTTCCCCGGCTGCCCAGGACACAGCAGGAGCGTGGCCTTGCACAGCATGCTCGTGTCCTGGCACGCATCCTGCCTGCATCCTGGCACGGCGTGCCTGCATCCTGCACCCTTCCCGCATCCCAGCACGGCATGCCTGCATCCTGCATCTCTCCCACATCCCGCATCCCTCCTGCATCCTGGCTCGGCGTGCCCGCATCCCCGGCGCATCCCCTGCAGCCCACGCAGCCCAATGGCAGCGGCTGCGGCAGCCGAGCCCGTCCCCACGGAGCCGCCTGCCCGCCCACCGCAGCCCCGGGCCCCGCTGCAGCCCCAGTGCAGCCCCCGGTGCAGAGCCCCAGCTCCCTCTTCCCCTGAGCGCTGCAGAAACACGGCTCCCTTTGGCTGCAGCCGCACCAGGGCTAGAGATCAGGCAGGCTGGGTAAAGCCGGGTTTGTTTTTGAGAGGGCAGGAGGGAGCTGCACCCCCGCGGCCCCGTGCCGTCGCACGGCGCGCCCCGAGCAGGACCCTGCCGAGCCCCTAAAGCCATCGCGACCCCCTGGCTTTTCCCGGGGGGCTGCTCCTGTCACCTTCGCCGCTCCCTGCATCCCTCGCCTGGCAGCGGGCAGCTGCCTGCAACAACGCAGGTTCAACAGCAGCCACCAGCCCGGGCACTGTCTTGCACGCTCCTGCAAGGTGCTTCATGCCCACTCAGTGTCACTTAATTAGCGGCAGTATAACGAAGCTGAAGCGAGCTGGGTGGATGCCTGTGGGAGGGATGGCTGGACACCCCCCACCCCAGCCGCAGCGGGGGCAGCCGTGCGGCTTCCTTGCCTGCACTGCTGCAAACCGAGACTCCAACTTACTGCATGGCTTAGGACTGGCTCTGTTTACGCATGCTGGGGATCTGTGGTGTGATGAGCTCAGCTCTCCACAATTTTCAGCGGGACCCGACGCCCCTCATCTGTTACCTCGTGGCAATGCTGGGGGGGACCAAGCGTGGTGGCCGGCAAGTCTCCGACGACTTTGGAAGAATTTTGCTGGGAAGCGCCACTGGACCGCCAGGGCATGGGGCAGGGCTCCACGCCTTGAGGAGCTGGAGCATCCTAGCCCCCAGGGTCAACCCGCCTCTCCAGGTCCTCCAAGCCAAAGGCACTGCCAAAAGCCCAGTCCCTTCCATGCCGGCAGTTTGGTGCTTTCCTGAGACCACTCCTGCACCTTCAGCTTCCTCACGGCAAAACTCAGCCGTGAGCACGCAACCGCACCAAGTTTCTGCAGGGCGATGCATGGAAAGGGAAGAAAAGTGTTTTCTTCTGAGGGATGTGCCGGGGACCTGGGTGCAAGGGTGCCCCAAAAGCTTGAGCTCCCACTGGGCTCCAACCCCATCCCCAGCCAGCGCACGGCTGCTGGGGAGTATGGGCACTGAGACACTGGGGGGGATTTATGGCCCCCGGGAGCCAAAGGTCTGCTGGGCCAGCCTGGGGGATTGTCTGCGGACCACAGCCTCCCAGACATGCTGCGGTCGGAGCAAGAGGAGGTGAAACTGCACACGGAATGAATCTGAATATAGGGACGAAGCCTCTGCACCTACTGATGAGCCTGAGCCCCCGAGGGTGAGGTATTGGGGTGGGGGGAGCTGTGGGAGCCCTGCCCCAGGCATCCCAGTGTCCTTCCCAGATGCTCAGGTGAGGGATGCAGGAGAGACAGCGCTGAGCATCTCCCCACTGCGGGTACTCGTCCCCATATTTCTACCCCTTTTTTACTGGGTTTGTAAAAAGCACCCTCAGCAAATGCTCCCCTCCCAACATGCCAGGGGAAGGGTGACTTTAGCACAGTTACTCACACTGCCCTGCTCTGCCTTGCAAACGGCTTTCCACCGGCACCTCCTGCCGCCACCTTGCACTGGGTCCCGTGCACCCCCCGCCCGCAACACCGGCGCCGCAGGGATCCGCAGAGCAGCAGCCCTGCCCCTTCCCTCTGCCCGGGGAAGCCTCTGCAGCACAGCAGCGTTCCCCCAGCCTGACATCGCGGCGTGGGCTCCCTCTGACCGTGGCTGGTGGGCTCGGGCGTGTTTACAAGCCGGTCACTGAGACAATGAACAAGGCAGGCGTGGGGGGTTTAGCTGCGACACGTGAGGTTGCCCGTGATCACGCTGCGCGTGCCGAAGCGCAGGCATCCGGCGCTGCTCGGCTCCCCGAGTCAATGACACAGCCCAAAACCACACGCAACACATCAGACGGGGTTATTCCCGCTTTGCCATCACATTCACCAGCACGAAAGCCATGGGGTCCGTCGGGCCACCGAGCACCCACGGGTCCCCGATGCGCAGCACCACCAGCGTGCACCCCTTCCCCAGCGAGCCGGCAGGCAGGCTCCCTGCTGCGCCGTGGCTGCCAGCCAGGCACGGCTGAGCCACCGCCACAGCACCGCAGACCAGCCGGCAGCGCCAACCACCCCAGCACCCCACCTACCTGGCTCCGGTGCTCTAATGGAGACGCGCGGTCAGGAGGCAAAAAAATAAGATGAAAACCCCAGCTGCCAGCAGAGCTGGCTGCTCTGCGGGTTTTGCGAAGCGGCGCCAGTGCCGGTGCAGAGCAGCTGCGACAGCCGGAGGCAAACACAGCGGGTGCCAGTTCCTACCCCATTCCCGCTCCGTCCCTGGGAAAAGGTGCCTGGCGGAGGAGGGGAAGCCGAGCCCTCAGCACCCCGGGATGCAGCAGCACCCAGGGATGCTGCAGAGCCGTCCCTGCCGCTCTCACATCCTGACTCGGCAAGTTTGGCTCCGTGCTGGACGCCGTGGCGTGCAGCCTGGCTCCCGATCCCGCCGGTGCCTTAACCGTGTCGGTGCCGCAGCCCGGCACCGGCAGCACGCGTGGGCGAGCGAGCGGCTGCCACCCGGCGCTAGCCACCCTGTGCAGCTCAGGCGAGAGGAGGCTCATCCAGCAGCCGCAGGGACTCTGGAGCTGGATGTTTCCATCACCGGATGCCTTTAAGTCACGCTGGATGTTTTTCTTAAAAAAATAAAATAAGCATGTCCGTGGCCAATGCTGCAGGGCTGCCTCCCAGCACCAGGGCTCAGCCAGGCGCCGCGTCCTGCCGGGCGGCCACCCGTCCTCTTCCATGCGCGCCAATCACACCTTCTCAGTGGCTTTTGCTTTTTGGCCATCTTGGGCAAAAACCCAGCCCGGAGAGCATGGTTCGGAGACACCCCAGTAATTGGAGCATGCTGGTCCCCGGTGGCAGCATGGTACTGTAATCCTGAAGCGACAACGGCACCCATCTGGGCAGTGGCTGGATTTAACATGAGATCCAGAGGCCAAGCCAGCAAAAAGGGGTCAGGGTTTCGGAAGCACGCAGCAGTGCTTTTTTCATTTATAGATTAGGAAAAACCAGTCCCTCTCCATCCACCGAGTCCTGCCCAGCTTCACTGCGGTATCCTACCACCTCCTCTGCCCTCCCGGCGCGGTCTTGCCACCGACGGGGCCAGCAAGCGCACTGCCCGCTCCGAACTGTGCTGGCACTGATGGGGACCCGCTCGGCACTGCCTGGGCGGGTGATCCCAGCAGGCTGCCTGCTCTCCATGCCACGGAAGCTCCGCTAGCAGCGTGCGACAGGCGGGGAAGGCCGTAAACCCTGTCCCGCTCGGGGAGCGCTCCCCAGCACCAGCATGGCGGTGGCTTTGCTTCTCCAGCAGACGCTGGAAAACGCACACTGAGGTTTTCTGCTCTTGCTCCGCCGCGCATCCGACCCACAGACCTGCATGCCAAGAGCGGGGAGGCAACGGCCAGCCCCGCTGCCCTCCTACTCCTCCTAATAATAATAATAATAATGATAATGATAGTGATAAAGCAGGTCTTCTCTAGCTTCCATTAGCAGCTGCGAGCAGAGGTGTTTGTTAACCAGCAGAAGAATCACTGCATATATGCAATATGTATGTATATGCAATATAAATTGTATACATATCGCCCAGCCTGCCTGCTCCGGCGCTCACCCACGCCGCAGCGCCACAGCTCCCAGCGACACTTTTGGAAGAAACCTGTGTTTTTTGGAAAGCTGCCTTGATGCCCTACCCGTGCAAAGCCGGCGGCAACCTGGTCTCGCCTCCCAGCGGCGCGGAGCACAGGCCCTGCTCTTCTACCGAGAAGCTCTCAGCGGGATGAGAGCCTGAGGACGCTGGCGTTAACCACAACAGCACGGGGTCCCGGACACTGGCTGAGCGGGCAAGGGACCGACGGGGCTACCCCATCGCAGGGAAAACAGCCTTAAAAAGGAGAGGCTGGAGAGGGGCTCACGAGCTGAAGAGACCCCCAGGTTTAGGATGCAGCTGAAGGAAAGCCCAAGGGGCGCGCTGGTGGCGGTGGGCTTGCTGGACTGGGAATCCTCGGCAGTGTGTGGGAGAAGGGTCCTCCTTTCCAGCGACCCTGCGAGGCATTTCGGTTAAGGAAGCCACCGTCTTCTGTAGAAAACGCGACGGTTTTGCCTCTGCTGCGCGCAAAGCGGCTCTGATGACAGAGCAGGGGAAGACGTTTGGGGGAAAAAACCCCAACATTTACACTCTCCTGCGGGTTTGGCGGCACGTCACGTCGCTGGGGTCGCCTGCCTCTCCCCGGTGCAACGTCAACGGGCTACAGGCCACCAGCAACCGGCGCTGATGTTCAGGGTCCCCCTGCCTCGCTGGGGAACACAGGACGGGTGGACGGAACCCCCCTTCCCCGCTCGGAGCGAGGAAAGGGGCCCAGCGGGCTGAGGGCCGGCGGCAGGGCCAGGGTCCCGCTCTGCTCGCCGTTGGGTGGCGGAGCGAGGGCCACGGGAGCGAGGGCCGCGGGATTAGGGAAAACAAGGGCCTGCGTGATAAACCCGCAGCTCTTCGGGAGCAGCAGGGCCCGGGCACCGGGCTGCCAGGGAGAGGCCGCCGGGGCCGGGCTGGGTCTGCCCTCGCATCCCGCGCCTCATCGCCCCACCGCCGCCGCCATCATCGTCCCCACCGTCACCTCCCGCACCCCCAGCAGCGCACCAGCACCAGCACCGCACCAGCACCGCACCGGCCCCGGCCCCGGCCCCGTCCCCACCTGC
>VZTL01071953.1:34432-51696 GCA_013400535.1 Scopus umbretta | reverse complement strand
GGGGGGGGGGGGGGGGGGGCACGGGCGGGCGCGAAGGCGGGCCTGGCCTCGCCCTGCACCTATGGCGCCATACGTGCGTGCACGTGCGTGCTGGTGTGTGGGCCGCTGTATGTATATCTGCGCGCGTGGCGGTCTGGACGCCTGCGTGTGTGTATGTGTATGGGTCTCTGTGTATACTTGTATGGGTCTGTGGGTCTCCATGCACACGTGCACCTACATATATGGGCGGCTGTATGCACGCATGCATGTATGCGGGCCTCTGTATGCACGTTTGTATATGGTCTTGCCGTACGGGAGGAGCGGTGGCTGGCAGGGCGGCTCACCGTACCCTCGGGTCAGGCGCGGTGGCCCCTCCAGCCGTGCCTTCGGGCTCGGCGGGACGCCCCGCTGGGCTGCCCCGCTCCCACGGGAATCGGCGCGGCAGCCCCGTCAAACGCGCCCCGTCGGGCTCGGCCACCTCTGTGGCTGGGGAGCGCCTTCCCGGAGCATGCGTTTCCCTCTTCTGTTTTCCAGCCACGTGCTCGCCATAGCCGGTGCCGGGAGGGAGCGGCGACCTTCGACGGAGCGAGATGAGTGAGTGGGAGAGGGTGTTTCTGCAGAACATCACCCTTCCTCCGCACAGCCAGCGGAGACGGGCTCGCCCGCCAGGCTCCACGGCTTTCCGCTGTGTCCTGAAGTACCTGGAAGGGGCTGCCCTCACCCAGGTAGGGGCACTCGGCTCTGCAGGGGAGGGCCCGGCAGCGGCGTCTTGCTGCGCCCTTGGTTCCTGCCTGCTGCCATTCCACGGTGCCGCGGGGATTTGCTGTGTTTGCGGGCCAGAGCCTGGAATGGTGTGGGGGGGGTTCAAAACAAGGTTGCTTGTTTTGAGAGGAGCTAACTGTGAATCTCCCGGCAGTGCAAGTCAGAGCCGTGTCTCAATCCCATGCGCTTTTACCTGCAAAGCTGAGTTAGCATTTAATTAATTTTGAATTCAACTTTTGTCAATTTTTCATTCAGGTAGGCATTTTAAAATTAAAAGCTCTGGGTAGCACTTTAAAAGTCTGCTACTCCTCTGTTGCATGCTTAATATTCAGTTTTCCCACTTTTGCTTTGCTTGTTCGTCCTCTGGCTTTCAGAAAGGCTCTCCAGCAGCACATGAAGCTGTACGTGGCCACGTGCCTGATTTGGGCATCAGTTAGAAAATGGGAATTATTTGTCCCCCTTCACCAAAGGGTGTTTTCTGCAGTTCGGGGCCGCCGAGCGAGCGTGTCCTTGAGCGGGCCCAAAGGCCGGTGCCTCCTGTCCTGTCATGCCTTGCAGGGAGCCGAGTACCAGCTGCGCCTCTCCCTTTTCGACGCCACCTACCACCACTTCTTCGGGAAGACGTGGAGGAGCAGCCGGCGAGCCGCCCGTGCTGCCCCACCGCGCCCGGCCAGGGCGGCTTTCAACGAGGTAGGGTGGTGGGGGGCTGCCGGCGGGACGGGGAGCGGCTGTGCTGGCTGGGTCTGGGGAAGTGCCGGCAGCCCTTCAGGATGGGGTGGCGAGAGGGGAGCAGCGATCCTGCGGGGAGGCAGCTGGAGCTGCAGGAGCCAAGTCCGAGGAGGGAGGCTTTTAACGCACGAAGGGAAAAGCTGCCTTTGCTTGAGTTCAGCCTGGAGCTGCTCTCCTTTGGTGCTGGATTACACCATCTGGTGGAAGTGGGGCTTGGAGAGCTCTGTGAGCCCACGACCAGCACGCTGCAGCTGTGAGCAATTTAGAACAGAAAGCCCTAAGCATGCACGGGCTCTGACCCGTGGTCTGTCTGTCTGCTCCTGAGCCTTGTCTGCGGTGGTTTGTTCTCCTGCATGCAGGCAGACAGCGGCAGCAAACCCTTTTCCCTTCTGGCGCTTCCCGATCCTTTGCCCAGGGTGCACCCCATGCACTGCAGTTAAAGTTATTAAACTTTAAGGCATGGTTTATTGGAATGGGGAAATGGGGGTTTTGCGTTACCTTCGGGGCTGGGTGACGGAGCGGGAGCAGCGGTGTGCCGCCGTGTGTCGCCTGCTGTGTTCAGAACCGGCGGCAGAGAGCAGTGTTTCTTCACAAGTGAGAAGGAAGGAAAGGAGCTGCCGCCCGCTCTCCAGAACAGCACTTTCCTTGCTTTACCTGGGAACTAAACTCTCCCAAAGCCGTGTTTCTATCCACTGCCAGCAAACCGGGGTGCCCCTTTACCGGGGAGATCCTGCTGCCCTGTAGCATTTATTTAAATCGGTAGCAGTATCCGAGGGGTGTTGATGCACACATTTCCTCCACAAGTGTTTTTGATCACCGGCCGGCCGACCCCTGCTCTTTTGAAGAGGGACAGAGGAAAAGCTGTGGCGAGGAGTGCTGTGGCGAGAAAAACGCGGTGCTGCTCCCCACCTCGCCAGGTGCCAGGTGGAGCTGCCTTTCCAAGCACCATCCCTACGTCTGCAGGCTTCCTGGGCATTTGGCGTACGGTTGGGAGCAGCCGGTGGGAGCTTCGGGGTGCTAGGGGACTGCATCTCGCAGCCTCTCTGCAGTTGCTGAATTGCATTGCCCGTCCCCTGCAGCCTGCCCTGCGTGCTCGCGGTGCAGCCGCGGCGCTCGGGGTCTCGCGCAGGCGATGGGTCAGAGGAGAGGCGGCCTGCAGGCGTGTTGCGACCGGCTGCCGTCGCAGCTGAGCACTGGGATCTTTTAACCTTGTGGCGTTCAGCAGCTTAGCGTTGCCAAGGCTTCAGGTGCAGGTGAACGGTGAGGGAAGGAGGAAGGGCGCTGCTCCGTCAGCAGGAGAAGCTGCCGGCCGCTAGAGAGCCACCTCGCGGGACCTGGCAGCGTGCGGGGGCATCGCGCGTCCTCTGCCTGCGCAGGCCACGCGCCGAGCTGCTGCCTGCACGTGCCTGCCTGCGCGCTCGCCAGCCTCACCAGAGGAGGAAGGCTCGTGGGCAGGGTCCGCGCGAGTGGCGGGCCAGGGTGACCTCCACGCTGCATCGTCCTTGCAGGGTGTAGGGGAGAGGAATGAGCTGTTGCGAAGTGTTGTTAGTGTTCACGGAGGGAAGAGCAAGCCTGGCTTTACAAGGGATCTGCTTTAAGGGTTCTCTGTGTCTTTGCAAGGCGAGGCATGGGTCTGCAGCCATTGTTTCAACGTTTTGCAATAAAAGATAATAGAATAACGATTTATTTCCCTGGGTTGATGGGTAATGTCTCTCTCTGTTATCCCTTCTTGACAGCCTGTGATTACAGTAAACGTTTTCCCTAGGACACCGCGGTAATGAGTTTTTAATAGAAAGATTAACCTAGCTTTAAATCCTGTCCCAGGGAGGTGACCTGCATCCTGTCCCCTCCTGCCCTCAGGTCCAAGCCACCCCATCTCCCCTCCCCGTGGCAGGAGAGCTTCCAGCTCCAGCGTTTTCCCAGAGCGGGGCTTGCTATAATGCTGTAGGTCAGGGGTGCAGCGAAGCCCCGCTCTTAGGGAGTCTACAGCTTGTGAGTTACTCTGGAAAACGGGTGCTAGTGGCAAAAAAAAAAAAAAAGGGGGCGGGGGCAGGGGTGGAAGTTAATGATGTTTGAGATTTAATGGAGTCGAGATTTCTGAGCAGTGCCAGAGGTCATTTGCCATGAGCCACTATCTGAAAGTTTTAATGGATGTTCTGGTTGCACCACTGGCTGTCCAAATGCAACAGGTATTGCCCTGCTTGCAGCTGCCACTGCCAGCTCTGAAATACCCTTTCTGTCTCCTTTCCTGTCCCAGACCATTTACTTCCACACCTCCTTGAACCACCCTGGCATCGCTGCCGTCTTGGAAGTGGTGGCAACAGCTGGGAAAGGGGATGGGGGCTCTCGGTATCTCTCCTGCGGCTTTGGACTCATCCCCCTCTTTGGCAGCGGGTTGGAGGTGACGGACCCGGCCGCCGAGGACAGAACGTAGGTCCCCCCACCGTCGCGTGATGGGCAGTGCCAGGAATTGGGGTGGCAATGTGCATGTGGCTGCTTTGTGGGGAGAAAGGGTGGTCCTGGGGCTGCAGAAACAAAGCCAACATTTAGAAGTCTGGAATTCTTCACTGCTGGGGAAGCAGCAATGGGTTTGTCCCATGCCTGTCCTTTCCCTAAAGGATAGGTTTTCTACCACAGGTACAGAGCAGTAAGGTGGCTTCTTGCTCTTGAGCAGAAGCATTGTGGAAGATGAAGATGTGCTTCAGGGTGGATTTACTGACCACTGCGTGTGTGCTCTTTGCTTTCAGACTCAAGCTGTACCACGGGACGCCGCGCGCCTTACTGCACCCGCGCTTCCAAGACCCCATGGAAAGTAAGCAGCAGCAAGGCACTGTGTCTGGCTCCTTCCTTGGCAGCCTCTCTTATCCAAATTAGTATTGTGTGCGTCTGGCCGATGCGATATGTGGTCCGTCCCCTGGTAGCGAGTGGATGTGCCTTACTGCTAGCTGTGAAAAGCCTGGCTGGGCAAACCCAGGTTTTCCTTTGTTCCCCATGTGTCCGTTCATGGATAATGATTTCTTCAACAGCGGTGCCGCAAAGCTGTCTCCCCCAGTTTTGGTCATTTTGGAATGTTTTCTCTTCAGAGAACAAATACCTGACGGTGATGGAGAAGAGCCACCTGCAGTACGCCCTGAAGCCCCACCAGCCGCTGGAGAAGATATTTCACCTCCTTCCCGAAAACCTTCTGATGTCTGGGCTGCAGACCATTCCTGGCTTGCTGCCAGCGCGTGGAGATGCGAGTAAGGACTCTTGCCCTCTCCCTCCTGCCTGTGCTGCTCCCGCTGAAGGCAGCGAGTCCCTGGGGAGGCTGCTGGCAGGGCAGGCGGGGCGCTGGCATGGGGTTTCTGGGAGCGTGGACAGGTTCTCTGCGGCGCTGCCCCTTGGCAAGAGCATCTCCCACCGTGTAGGCTGGCGGGGCTGCAGCCCTTGCATTCGCAGCTCAGCCTGAAAGATGTCAAAACGGCTTTGGTCTGTTCTACGTCCGTTAATTGCTTTGCTCCTGGGAAGCTGCTAGGGATAAGTGATGGTTGGTTTAATTACAGTCGTTTAGCAGAGTCTTTAGGAGAAGCCCTCGCAGCTTGTTTAAAGTTGTCCTCCTCAGTGGTGGGGCTCAGGATCGCTGGGGGTCTGGCAGGTTTGGGGGGACGAGCTCTTGCATGCTCAGCCCTCGTTAATCTTTTCCTGTGGGTAGCAGCCTTGCCGTTCAGGCTGCTGCGATTAAAATTACATGATCTGGAGATTCAGAGGGCAAAAAGTACTTTCAATTCTGCAGCTGAATTATTCTTCAGCTTGCTGCCTGGAAAACCCTACTGCTAACCATTCTGGGGGTTGTAACTGTTAATGTTAAAGCCGAGCGAGGTCTCCAAAACAGCCGAGTCTTCGGTGCTGCTGAGGCCACCCCTCAAAACCCGAAGACAGCCAGCATCTTGCACCGCAGGGCGCCTCAGCGCTGCGGTGGCGGTGGCTTTACTAAGTAAACGGGTTGCATCCATTGACCCCGAAGGCGTGGGGCATCTCTGGGGCTCTCCCGGGCACAAAGACCTGTACATGCTGGGGATGCTGCACCTGACCACGTCCTCTCCCCTGTGCTGCTTTTGGCTTGGGTCTGGCAGGAGGTGCCCCTGCAGTCCCAGCGATGTCCCAGCTGGCTGTGGCGTGACCTGTGGCCACCGCCTCGTCTTTTCAGGTGACTGCTTGCAGAAACCTCGGCCGATGAAGCCGGTCACCTGCTATCTGGAGAGGCTGTCTGTCCGGCTGTACCCTTCCTTGGAGGAATTCGAGGAAGAACTGCTGGACTTACTGAACAGCGATCGCTTACTTAAGGTAGTGCTGATGCAGTTGCGGCAGGGGAAGGCACAGTGCGCGAGCAGTAATGCCAACGCTTTGTTTTCAGGCAGAGTGGCAAGGTTCAGATAAATGGTGCTTGGGTATTTGTTCCACTCTTTTTTTTTTTTTTTTTTTTTTTTTTTTTTTTTCTGTGCAAGCCTTTTGCTTTACTGCTGGTTTAGCACATGGGTGCTCTGTGTTGGGTTTGTTTGGAACATCCAGACGCTAATAAGCAGAATTTGGGTTTGCTCTACTATGGAAAATGCAAAGATAAGATGCAGTTCTCATCGTAGTACATCTCTTTAGGAACGGCAGTGCTCAGTACGCAGTAAGGCCCGCTGGCCGGGTCCTTTTGCACCAACTCTGCCATAAAGATGGAATATTCTAATATCCATCAGCCGCTGAGGGGTGGGTCCTGTTTTTTTGAGTTTGATTGCCTGAATTTTCATGGCCGTGGGTGGCATAGGGAGGGATGCTGGTGCAGCCTGGCTGCCTGAGCTGGAAAACTTGTCTGTCGCAGGCTAACGCCGCACCGGACGGCGAGGGGCTGGCAGTTCGGGAGCGGCGGCTGCACATCGGCGTCCACAACGGCCTGCGCTTCGTCCAGGTGCCGCAGGTGGCTGTGCTGGTACCGGAGACAGAGGCGGCGCAGGGCAGCTGCCCGGGATTGCCAGGCTCTGGAGACAGGTAAGGTGGAGACCTGCCGGCACCACTGGTGCCACCTTCCTCCTGCCTTGGGCGCTGCCCATAGCCGCTTCTCCATCCTGGCACAGGGGTGCAGGTCAAGCCCTGGTCCTGAGGAGCCGCATCCACCTGAGCGAAATGGTCCCTCACCCGGCGTTTGGGGTCTGCTTCCAGCTGGAGTATGTCTTCTGCACAGTGGGAAGAGCCGACGGGAAGGTACAGCTGAGTGTGCACGCACCTTGTCTCCGTCCCTTACTAAAGAGTGGAGATCTGCCGCTGGGGGAGCGAGCCCTGCTGAGTAACTCTGTCCTCTGCCCCCGTTTCGCCATCCTGCACCCCCAAGATGCAGCAGCTCCTTGTTATGCAGCCGTGCAACTAATGGACGGCCCCGCAGTGTCCAGGCGCTTTCTGCAGCGCTGCGCAAAGTATCTTGCAAATGGGCTTATTGAATCATCTTAATTACATGTGGACATGTGGTTACATTTCTCCACCGCATATATGTATATGGAGAAATGTAGCCTGCAGCAGTCCCGTAGTGTTCTGGCAAGCTAATTTGGAAAATCTCAGCTTTTTTTTTTTAATTTAAAAAAAGCTTTTCTTTAGAATTTAGCGTTTATGCTGAAAAGAAATTAACCCTTCTGCTCTTCCCCTCTGAATGCTGAGGTTTTTCTGGGAGCTTCAGCCTGATGTTCTCTGGAGCTTAAACCCAGCTTAGTGAGCCATTGAGTCATCCCCTCCAGAGACCCTTTGCTATTGGAGCCATTAGCTCCTAGTGTGGCTGAATCGATGGCCATGGATTCGTTGGGAGGCCCTGATCCTCCTGCTAATATGCTCATTGAAAAATGCAGCAAGCGTCCTCTCTTGTTAGAGCTGTCCAGAGCAAAACTGGGGGGAAAATGGATATTTGTAAAGTGGGACACACGTGCCAGGCCAGAGGGATTTGTGTTGAGGGGGAGGAGAAGCTGAGCCTTGCTCTCAGAAATTACATTTTGGCTTCAACTCCTTTCAAAAGCTGAAACCCAAGGACCTGCAGAGCTTTGGGGCTCCAGACGCAGATCTATTTGTTTGGCTGTGCAGGGTGCTGGGAGCGCCGGCTGGGGCAGCGATGGAGCTGGCTCCCACGGCACAGCCCTTGGGCAGAGCAGTTAATCCCAAAGCTGCTTGCCAAGCTGATCACCTTGTCCTCCATGCCATAATTAGCAGGCTGCAAGGGTGATTGCGGGCACTGGTAGAGACCTCTCGGTTTGCTTCTGTGCCTCTCCTTCGGTTTAAGGGGAGGCTCTGGACGTGCCCGGGTAAGTGGAAGCCTTTACGCTGCCTGTCCTGTCTGCCAGGGGTCAAACATATATCCCCGAATGCAGCTGCTTGAGGGAGGGGGTTACAGCCCTTTGGCCAGGTGCTGGCGTCTTTGTCTCAGCCTACATGTGCTAAATATATACCAAGGATGAAAACCCTGTTATTTTTGAAAAGCGTTATATTGTGCTCTTATTATATCAGCATTATGTTATGCTGATCCATAATCTAGAGGTGTAGTCCCGTGCGTAACTTGGTGAAGAGGTGAGGTACGATTACCTGGAGCGTGGGTGCCTGGTGTACTGCAACTGCAGCCTGCAGGAAGGGGAATAATGTCAGCGATGGGCTGGGTAAATGGGGCAAGTGCACGAAAAAACAGAGTACCTGTGTGGGAAGGGGGCTATGGGGCTTACAGGGAGAAAGTGGGATTCATACTTGTGTGCAGCTGTGGCCGTGAGTTTGTAGTTAGCCTCGAGCAGGTGAAATCATGTAGGAAGGCACTGGTTCTTCCCGCGGCGCTGCTGGCAGAGGGAAGAGAAGCAAACCTCGAAACTGTGCAGGCTGGCTCAGTGTTCTTTTGCTGAGAGGTCTTGCGATCCTGGTCTCCTCCCTGGGACTGATGTGTCCTTCTTCATCAGAGAAGCATTCCTGATGCTCCTCAGAGCCTGCAAAGGAATGGGAGCAGAAAGGCGCAGTTGGTAGCAGGGGGGGGAAATGGGTGCAAAAGGAGAAATAAGGCGCTGGAAAGCGGAACGTCTCCAGAACAGGCTGAAAGGGAGCAGTTTCTGCGATGCTGCGACCAGGCACGGGAAGGTGCGGCAGGAGATGGGAGCCCACGTCTGCCTGGTGGCATCTGCTCCCCGTTCCGGCGGCGAGGCGGGAGTGCCCGGTGCTCACCGCGCTCCCCCCTGCTCTCCCCCAGGCCCTGCCCAGCAGCGCCCGTGGCGAGGCGGCTGACATGCGCTCGGTGCGCTGGGCCGTCTGGAGCCCCGTCCTGGACGCCAGCGAGGCGGAGGTGGTCCTGCCCCTGCGTGGCGGTGCCCGCCGCGGACCCTGCCAAGCCTTGGTCTACCGGACCCCGCCGAGCAGCAGGAGCTCCCGCCAGGTAAGGGCTTGCTTCAGCACCACGAATACACAGGGACGTGGCTGGCGCTTGGACAGCCTTGCTGTTGGAGAGGCTCTTCGCCAAAGCCTTTGTGCTTGCTCAGGCGATGGAGAAGCCCTCTGCAAATCTGCCAGTGAATGAAGAGGCGTGGGAAGAGGAGGGTGACAGCCCCTGCCCCCCTGCCAACATGCATCTCTGCTGATAGATAGTGCACTTGCTGTCCAGTGCTGCTTGACTTTAGTTACTGCAAACGTGCAGACTGAGCTGTCGCATAGTTGGTCAACGCAGTTATTTATCATGATGCTTCTTGGAGGCCGCTGTGACCTGAGCCGGTTTATTCCGAGTGATGTGCATGCAAAAGAGAAAGACCTCACTCCCAAGTATTTTTCAGCAAAAGGAGGTTAGGACTGGGGCAAAGGAGTCACAAGGTGGTGGCCAAAATACAGCCGTGGTGCTGTGCTGCGCGGGTTTCTCTCTGCCGTGGGCAAGGATGGATGGACATGTGGGTGTCTGCAGAACTTGCTCTGTAAAGTTGCATACCGGGTGGCAGTGGGTGGAGTTGGCAGGCCTGCGCGTTTGCCTCTGCAAGGACAGAGATATTTGACCAGCTTATTGAAGTACAACCCCTTGCGAGCTCTGCCTCCAGCTTGCACCACCGTTTCTCTGGCCGCAGGGCAATCGTCTGTCAGAGGTATGAGGGAGTCTGCGTGCAGCGTGCCGTCTGAAAGTATTTAATTTCCAGTTTCAGGGGAAGCACGTGGAGTCTGGGACTGTCCAATTCCATGTTTCCACTGATTCGGAAGAACATCTTGTAACTGCTGCAGAGATCCTACGTAAAGACAGGGACGAGTCGGAGAAGCCTCCTACGCCATCGCTGAGTGAGTGTTTTCCAGATCGCTGACATTTAAAATACAGAGTGTGGCACTGGTGTCTGCTCAGGAGAAAAAAACATGACTTTGCCGAGTTTCAGTGAGCTAGTTTATGAATTACCGGGACGAACCAAGTTTCCATCAAGTTGAATTCAGCTCTCACTTTTTAACTTGCAAAATTCCCTATCCCCTGTGATACTAGCGCTGAGCCACATGCAAAATCCCCAGGGATTTCCAGCATGGCACCAGCCTGCTCCCAATTCGGGTCACTCTGACGGCGTTCGGGCTCCCGTGCTCAACACGCAGAACAGCTGGAAAGGTGCAGCAGCTGCACCAGCAGTGCATTGCTCGTGTTGCTCCCCACCAGTGCCACTGCTTGTCCCTCTGGACTCTGAATCCTTCCAGACATTGAGGACAGGAGGGATGTCAGTTATACGCTGAGGAAAAGAAATAATCTTGTTGCGCTGCCACTGAGGGAGCATGTTCGATTGGTGCGCGCGAGCTGTGCCAGCGCCTAGCTGGGGAAACCCAGGCTGCGTGTTTGCATGTGTGCACGTATGCATCCTCTTTCTGTCTCTCTACCTATCTATCGTGCAGGGGTGCCAGGTGGTCAGGGTTTCAGTGCCCGTCTGCTCTGCGTTGGAGGCAGAAAGCAAACTGCCGTTGGCTTGGGTTTGGGCGTGAAGTAGAGTCAATGCCCCGGGCTTCTGGAAATCCTCTCCGGCTTGTTTCTGTCTGCTCCCCTCTTTCATGATAGGTGCGGAACAAGCTCCCCTTTCCTCTCCAGGGTCACTCTGGCTTCTGCTGCGATTCCCAGGCAGGTGTCGGTGTGATGCTGCAGATACCTAACAGTGTTTAAGTATGTTTTACAAGCTTATCCGGCTCCTCTGGTGAGCAGCGTGGGCACCTGCTCCCGTGCTGGTGCCGGCGATGCTGCGCCTTCCACGAGATGGCAGTGGCATCATGGCTTTGATTCCACAAGTCCCGGCTTTCTGTGGGTGAGGAGCTGGGTTTGCTGGTATAAGGGGCTTTAGAGCAGAGATCTTCACGGGTGAAAGGAGGTGTCTGGCAGTGTTGGGGGTACCTGTGTCGCTGCAGTACCTTCCTGGCACTGCTTGAAAGGTTTTCCTGGATGCCTTTCAGCTGGCGGCGGCCAGGGCATTGAGGGAGTTGCAGTGCGGTGAAGGGAGAAGTGAGCGTGCACCGACTGCGAGCTTGCAGCCCGGCGTTGGGATGGCGCAATCCAGCTTGAGGGGAGTGTGCTGGAGCATGGGCAGGGTGCCCGGCAAGGGGGGATGCCCTGGCAGGGTGATTTTGGGTGGCAAGCTGCGTGGTGTTTCCCTGGCTCCGGGGGGCTGGTGGGGAGAGCTCGGGAAGCACAGCGGTGGTCCCGGAGCTGTGCCGCGGGGTAAGCGGCTGCACGCGACAGCCAGCCCATGCCCCAGGCTGCTGAAGAGAGTATGTTGTTAACTTTATGTAGTGCTCTGTTGGAAAATGAGCTGCTGCCTGGCCCTTTTGGCCCGGGGAGGCTGAGCACATCTTCTATCGGCTCAGCTGCTGGTGGTGCTGATGGTTCTGTCTGTCATCTCTTTACCAATGGCCAAAGCCATCCTAACTGAGAGAAAACAGTATTTTAGGCGTAAGGGAGACAAGGCTCTTTCCTTTGCACAGCAGTCAGCATGAAATAGCTGGAATACGCATGGTGGTGAAAGCAAAATAAGGTCTCGGTATCACGTGGATGCAGGGATAGAACATCTGTGCCCCTGGTCCGCTCCGAAGGACCCGCGGCTCAGTGGCACAGTGAGCTCAGCTGTGCTGGCGCGCGAGCTGAGCAGCCAAATATAAACACGAAAAAGCTCGTACCGTTTCGGGGCACAAATGCACGAACAGATGAACGGAGTGACAAGGAATAACGGAGGAGTGATGAAAAACCTAAGTATCCTAAAACTTTCATGTCTCATTAAGCATCCCACTTAGGCAGCACCACATGGCCGTAGGGAACCGCGGGCAATGTCTGCGGATGGAGGAGCTGCCTTTTGCAGCAGAGTTAGCCTAATTCCTGGCAAAATAGTAGACAGATCTGGAGATGTGCTATGTTTCCTGCCCCCCAGGCAACAGTCTTATTGGAAAAATGAGTTAAAGAAGTGTTTGAGAGATGGTAAGGCACCTCGATAAGCTGGTCCCACTCCCAAAAAGTAAAAGGGCAGGCAGGAGGTTGGAGGGGGCTTGCTGGCAGAGGGCACAGCTGCTGTAGTGGGCCTGGGGGCAACGGCTCCGGCTCCGCTAGAGCATCTCTCCTGTCCCTCTCCGCAGGTCCATCCGCCCCACTGCAGATGGCGGCATCCCCACAGGGACCAGGGGTAAGTGCCGCACGCACCAGCGGATGTGGGTGGCGGGCAGTGGCGTTCCCGGGGGATGGCCCACACGCTGAGGACATGCTCCCGGTCCCGTCCGTTTTTCCCAGCTGCTGCAGCCAAGAGGCACTGAGCATCCTGCTAAAATCCACCTCCTCCGGGACAGCAAAACAGATCCTGCCTATAACATGCTTGGCAAAATTCCCTGAGCTCTTTTCACACCCCAAATGTATTTTTAAGGGCAATTCTGGGTTTTGACAGCCCAGATTTGCTGGGTACTATTGTCCCCGGTATGTGCTGACAGTGACGCACGGTTTCTTCGTGTGGAGCTACCGGGTTTTAAGGAGAGCCATGAATACCGAGATCCCTCTTTATGCTTTTTTATATCTTGATGCAGGGATCAATGCACACAAATATTTTTGATGAAGTGAAATGCTTCATAAGACCGCATTAAGCGGTTTGATCTTCCTGCTGCATCTTCTCATCCCTCCTTGCCAGGGAAAGTGCAGCAGCTAAATAGGAAGCAGAGGTGCAAACCCTCGAGCAGCTGAGCTGTGCCACTTCTCAGCGGAGTGGCGATGCCACCAGAGCACGCGGCACCTGAGCTGCCTTAGCAAGGAGGGCTGCCGGCCCACCCTGAAAAAGGGGTTCCTGCAGGGCAGGCTGCCTTGGGGTGCCGCTTCCCCGGCGCGGGACCGCGGGCGCTCACGGCTCGCCGCTCTGCCACCAGCTGTCGGTGTCCCAGCTGTCGGCCCCGCGGCGGGGCCGGGGCCAGCTCCTGGCGCAGCGTGGTCGTGGCTCTTGGCGGGACGCAGGGATCACTCACCTGGAGGCCGACCTCGGCTCGCCGGACCCGGAGCCCTGCGCCGGGGACCAGCTGCGGGCGCTGCCTTTCACCCCGCTGCAGGTGCCCGTTGCCGCTGTGGGGCTGCAGGCAGGCAGGTGATGCTCGGCCGCCCTTCCACGGGCTCCTGCGCCCCCATCGCCCGGCCCGCCGGGGTCCCCCGTGGCCGCTTCTGCCCAGCTTACCCCCATTTCTCCATCAGTTCCCACACACTGCTCTCCCGTGCCTCCCTGGCGCGCCTGCATGCCGCCGGCTTCCCAGAGATCCTGGACCGCAACCGGGAGCCAGTGGAAATCTCAGAGCCAGCAGACCCGGCGAGTTTCAGCCTGCGGCTGGAGGAAGCCGACCCTCTGCAAGGCAACGAAATAATCCTGCAGTTCCTGGCTTTTGGCAGGTGGGTTGGCAGCTCTTTGTGGGGCCTCCTGGGGGAGAGTCCTTTCCCAAAATCTGCTCCAACCCGCTTCCCTGCTGGAGCGGGAGAAGTCTTTGCAATGGTGCTGCTTCCTCCGGTGTCTGCCGTGGAGGCAAAGCCCCCGAGAATTTTACGATGATGCCCTTGTTCTTTCCAGGCACTCTTAAATCACGTTCCAATTTTTTTGATTGTATCCATTAGCCACAAAGTGATGTAAAAGCTAGTTAATGCAGGGTTTCTCCATAAATGCATATGGAGTTGAGAAAGTTGGCACTAGTGGGGGCGGCTTTGGCTGGGTAAGGACCCACTTGTGTTTTTTCAGTGGATGGTAGAGTGCTGCGTGAAGGTAAAATGCTGCCTTTGCTGGGCTCCTCCATCACAGCATATGGCGGGAGACAGCTGGAATTAGGAAGCTTTTTGGAAAGCCAAGGCAAACCATATGCCCGCTGTCTTCAGAGGAGTCCAAATACTTGCGATGCTGCCGATCTCTTGTTCTTCCGCCTCTCAGTGTGTGCCAAACACACGAGGAGCTCGTGATGGGGAGGCAGCGCCATGCCATGAGCTAACCCAAACCCCTCTCTCTCCCTCAAGGGATGCCCAGGACGGCACAGAGGGGACGTGGCCGAGGACCATCTTCCTCACCTTCCAGTTCTACCGTTTCCCGCCAGTCACCACGCCACGGCTGCAGCTGGTCAGCACGGCTGGGGGGTCGGCGGCCGGGCTGGCTGTGCCAGCACAGCTCCTTGTCCGGGTGGACAAGGATGGGACCCTTGGCGCTGGTAAGGTCCAGTTTTAGCATGCTCGTGCAGCTGCTCCCCTTCCATCAGTCAGATTTGGGCTTGCCTCTGGGCTGAGTGTCGTGAATGCGTAGCTTTGCACAATTTGATTTAGTTGCAGTTTAGAATTTACTTGTGGCAAAGAGCAGGATTTGATTGTGGTATTTTAATAGCACTCAATCATCAGTCAATTAACAAATTGATTAGATGAAGTCAATCATGCAGCAACTTAGTTAAAGATCCAAAGATGGCAAGGTTCACTCTATTACTACATGGAAAAAGTGCAAAAAGTAAAAATAAGTTACACTCGAGTTAGAATGACTCATAGAGAGATCGTGGATGCAGGGGGTAAGGAGGGCCCTCCCGCTGAGTCACGAGGTTCAGAATAGACCCCCTTGCTTTCTAAACTCCTTTCAGAGAGGAGTCTAGGTGCGGCTAGGTCCAATCTTAGTCCCAGATTTGGTCAACAGTTTATGTACATAAGGATTATATATACATAAATCTATCTAGCAGCAGTGTAAGACTCACTTTGTAATTAAATCATACATCTACAGACTACTTAAATTGATTTGCACATGCATACACACACATGAATATATATATATAAATACGCATGTCAAAAATTCCTCTCGCGTTCAGTGAAATATTCAAGTCAAATGCCTTTGAATTTCTCAGCGGGTGAGGGTTGAGCCTCAAGGAGTGAAGGGTTTCAGCCCAGGCTCCACTGTTGGTCTGTGGCAATGGACCTCTGATTTTAGCAAACTTTAAGGGTTTGCTAGCTCTCAGAGGCATCCCACCCAGAGGGAGATGCTGGTGCAGCTCGCTGCAGCCCAGGAGAGCTCAAAGGGCCTCACTTAAGACTGCTGTTTATAGGATCGTGAGATTATTTGCTGTAGTCATCAGTAAATTTCCATCCGAACTACAGTTCGGGTCGGCAACCACTGGGATTTCAGTAACGATAGTAGAAGTGCGTTTCATGGCTGTCCGGGATAGGTGATTGTTTTTGCTCTCGGGACTCAGCCATGTAGGAGGTTCTGGTACAATTAAGGGGCGCTTAACTGACCAACTCGCTACACAAAGGCCATGGTCTGGCAGGAATTCCTGAGGTCATAAAGCGGTCAAAGAGAGAAAAGGTGGTGGTGGGGGATGTACCGCCACACTGAGGAACGGACCGGTGTCTGCTTTGATAGCAAACCTCAGCTAGTTTGCTTGGCGCATCATGAAAAATGGACAAAATGTCCAACATTTAAAGTAAAACGCTGGTAAGTGTTGATTTGCACGCCGAGGCTGCCGGCTCCTGCCGCAGCTAAGTGCCTTTGGAAAGAAAGGCGACACGTGAGAGTACAGCGCCTGGAGTGAGCGACTCCCATCCTGCTAGCTGAATGCTTTTCTTTGGTTCTTTCTGTGTCTTATTAAAATCTGGTCCCAAGAGACACCAAGCACTTGCGGCTGATGAAGCTCCTTCTCCACACAATGCTGTTAACAGACATGAGAGGGGCATCTGTACAAACTGAGCTTTTCTGTGGGAGGGTACCAGTCTCAGGGGACTCAGACCTTACTAATTGGCCGATGGGCTCATTTAGTGGAGGAGAGTGGGTGTGTGAGCAGGCAGGCTTCTCCAGAGCAGACTGTCCGTGTCCCCACTGACATGGCGGTGCCGAATGAAGCTCCATTTCCATGACAATGCCGTGTGTCTCGCAGGACCGCCGGGCTTGCAGCTGAAGTACATGGTGGATCCTGCTTTCCTGCGACCCGGGGAGCAGCGCTGGTTTGTGCGGTACCTGGCCGAGCACAGCCTCCAGATTGACATCTGGGATGGAGACTCCCTGCTCCTCGTTGGGTCCGCTGCTGTTAAACTGGAGGTATCAGTTAGATTGAAGGTCTTTCCCCTTAAGCCTGCAGGACTGCTAACGATGAAGGAGACCCCCTGCTTAGCATGCAGGAGTGTTAAGGAAGAGCCTGACATTTTCTTCGGTCCTGTGTTGAGATGCTGTTGCATTACCCTCACGTCTTTAGTAATCGAGTTGCTGTCAGCCCCTCTCTGTAACAGAGACCGGTGTCAGCCTGACAAGCCCCTAATCCTGGGATTTGTCATCATCTCCTCAAAAGTGATGGCAAAATGTTAACTTTCTTCCACTCCCCTGGAACTCCTGCCATATTCTGGGGTTAAACCCCCAGACCTGGGACATCCGAAGTTGTCCTTACCCAGACCCCTTCACTCCCCAGACCGGACTCCCTGGTAACTCGTCCCTTGCCTGTCCTTGCCTCCTTGTCTTGTCCCCAGCCCTTGCTACGCCAGGGCCGGGCAGCTGTCAGGACTCACCATGAGCTGGAGGTGGCCACGACCGAGTACGAGCCGGACGCGACGGTGATGGGCCGGGAGGCGCTGCGGCACGGCGCCCTGCGGCCCCTTGGCATCCGCGTGGCGGTGAAGGGCCGCCTCCACCTCTGCCTGGCCAACATCGGTAAGAGCCCACTGCTCACGTGGCTGGAAGGCTTGGGTGCCGGCACTGGCACCCCGTGGCACACGCCTCTTGCTGGGCACCTCCAGTGCCAGTCGGAGCCCCTGTCCCGGGGCCAGCAGCTCGGCTCCAGGCGATGCTGTGCTGTGGGCAGGGGCGTGTGGTTCCTGGCTGTGCTTGCGGTCCCTTCTGCCTGCTCAGCTGCAGATGCTGGCACAAGGTGGCAGGGAGTGCAGGGTCAGCACCGTGCAGTTAGGCGCTAGCAAACAGTGTGGGGCCGTGGGGGAAATGCACAGGGCTGTACCTGAAAGAAAACCACGCTTGTAAGAACATTATTCTTCCCAGAACCTGCTGGCTGCTTTTATTTTATATATTTAATTCCCCGTCCTATAAATGTGCAGTGACTCCAGGTTTTAAAATCTTATCTTCAGAAGAAAGATTAGCTCCATTATAAGATATCTTAAATCGTCATTTCCATACTTTGCCTGCAAAGGGATGATAAGCTTCTGGGAAGGAGAATCTGAGTTTCACAACCCAGGGAGAGGTTTAATTCATGCCCTGCAAAAGAACAGAGGGAGAGAGGAAGCAGAGCCGCTGCACCAGGACAACAGCCACCCTTTGATTGTTTTGTGGTTGTTGGTTTTTGGTTGTTTCCCCCCCTCCCCCCCC
>VZTL01071953.1:0-34407 GCA_013400535.1 Scopus umbretta | reverse complement strand
CCCCCCCCCCCCCCCCATCCTCTTCTTTGAAATTTCAAAGTCCTGTTGTTTAAAAACAGTATCGAAAAGCTTGGTGCCCCTGCTCGAAGGATGGGGATGGGATTTGTAGGTTGGGTAAATAAGTGGCAGGTTTAGAGCCTCGTCCGGCTCTCTTTGGCATAACCTTTGTGGGAGTGGGGAGACGCGGTGGTGCATGGCTGTGCCGGCAGCATTGCCACAGCCCGGGCATGGAGAACACAGAAATGAAAACTGGAGCTGGTGAGGGGCTTGGCAGTGACTTGCTCGGTATGGCACTGCGCTTTTGATGCTGCTCTGTCTCTGGGCAGATGGCTGTATGGTGGTAACGGCACTAGGCTCTGGAGGGAGCGCCGCGGGGCGCTCAGAGCATCGTTAGCAACCAGATAGTTGCTTGTGCTTTTTAAAATTGTCTGTGAAGAGCTGCAGTGAGGATAAAAATTTGCAGTAGGCTTTATAACTGAAAAATGGATGGTTTCTGCTCACCCCTGTCTCTGCTTGTGGCAGGCCACCCATGCGAGGAGACCCCGGGGCAGCCGCTGTCCCCACTGCCATCCCGCTCCCGCATCGTGCCCGCACCGGACGGCGCTGGCAGCGTGCTGGCCGGCAGCTGGTTCTCCATGAAGGCTGCTAGCGGTGAGTCCTGCGGGCGGGGGCTCGGCCAGTCCCCCTGCACAGGTTCGGGTTGGCAGGATCTCTGCCACCACGGTGCTGGTGCTTTGCCCCCCGCCACAGGATGGCTGCCCCCTCCAGTGCTCCCCTTCCCAGCCCTGCACTGTTACAGGGTCCCCCGGGGCTGTGCTAACTGGGGGGTCCCTTGTTGGTGCCACGGTGCTCTCTCCTCACAGGTGGGCGGGTGTCGCGGGCGCGGAGGCTGGTGGAGGTGGACGGTGAGCTGGCGGCCGCGCTGTGCAGCCGGCGGCCGGAGGCGAGGCTGGTCCCCCCAGCTGTCCCCAGCGAGGCTGCAGCTGCCCGCCGGCGCAAGCTGCGGCGCATGGCGCTGGTGCGGCAGCAGGAGGATGCCGGTGGCGGGAGGATGCCCCAGCTCTTGGTGAGGAGAGGGTCGCCGGGGGCCGGGGATGCCGCGGCAGCTCCAGGCTTATGGTCCTCTCCCTCCTGGCAGGGCTGGCAGGAGCAGCGCGCCCGGCTCATGCGGGACCTGCAGATCATCGATGCCTACCGTGAGCACATCAAGGGTGAGAGCATCTCCCGGCTGCTCAGCGAGGCCATCACCACCACCCACACTGTGCACGCTGTGCTGGGGACGGCCGAGTTCTTCGAATTCACCCTGAAGAACCCTTATGGCGTCCAGCACACCGTGACCATTGAGGTCGACCACCCTGAGCTCAGGTGGGGGCCAAAGCGGGGTCTCTCCCGTGTGTGTGGGGAGATGCCAGGGTGGCACTGGCTTCCGACTGGTCCTCACGAGCACCTCTGCCGCTTGCTCAGTGTCATCCTGGACCCGAGGGAGTGGCGCCACTTCAAGGAGCTGACTGAGAGCATTACGCCGGTGGAGGAGGAGATGTTCCACCTCCGTGACGACCTCAGGCCTCAGATCTACCTGCGCCCCAAGGAGACCGTCCGCATCCCCTTCAAATATCAGACCTTCTCCGCGGACCCCGCGGTTGTCACAGCACAGGTAGGTGCAGGCCCCCATTTTGAGCTGTTTTCAGTAGGAAGCATTTCCTTTGGCTGTGTTTGCCTATGCAGGGCAGGGTGGTACCACCATGGGGAGCACCGTGCAGCCCATGGCAGCCTCCTCTTGCATGCTGCAGGGGCCGGCAGGGCTGGGCACCGGTGCTGATGTGGCCACCCGCTCCGTGGGAAAGAGCAGGGCCGGACGGACAAAGCACATCCAGGTGAGGGAGCCGGGTGAAAACGCTGCTCAAGGGGCTGCGTGGGAGGAGAAGCATCGCTCTTGCAAAACTCCGTTGGCCCCCTGTTTCAGGTCTCCTTCCAGGTGGGCGGGGGGAAGCCCATTGCAATCCTGCGGGTGAAGGTGGAGCCACAGCCCCACGTGGTGGACCAGACCTTCCGCTTCTACCACCCGGAGCTCACCTTCCTGAAGAAGACCATTCGGCTGCCCCCCTGGCACACCCTCCCTGGTGAGCCTGCGGTGTGCCCAGCCAGGGCTCAGGCTCTTCCTCTTTAGTCAGCATCCATGGCTTACAAGGGCCTTCTGGAGGTGCAGGTGGCATCCAGAGAGCTTGTCCTTGCTTCCTCACCCTTCCACAGCCTCGGGCTCCCTGCTCACTCTTCATCTGCTTGCCTGCGTTAATTTTATATTTAATTCCCGGCACAGTATGCCCATGTGGTTTGCTGGTAGCCTGGTGTAAGGGATTCTGGGCTGCGGCTGCGTGGGGTGCAGGGTAGCAAGCACAAACAGAGAAAAAGCTGGATAGGGTTTCACCTCGCTTCTCTCCTCTGCAGGCGCGCCGGTGGGGATGCCGGGTGGGGAGCCCGAGATGTTTGTTCGCTGCAGCGACCCTGACATCATTTGCGAAACCAAAAATATGGTACCGGTTACGCATTGGCATCTGTCTGTCCTTTGTGTCCTTCTGTTGTGGGTCGTTTTTGTTGGCAGAGAAATGCTTTGCGCCCACGGAGCATCCCCATTTATCAGCCCGTGGTAGTGAAACGCTGGCAGGGATGAAGCCGGAATTGCCCTTTCTTCCCAATTAAAAGGAGCCGCATTGTTTTTGTGGGTGAAGCAGAGTGCTGCACCTTATCACGTCGTGTGGCAGCCTGTGTTTGCTTGCTCTTTTGAGCAAACACCAGATGATTAAAATGCTGGGGAAAAGCAGCCTTTTGCTGGGTATGGGATAGACCACCTTCCCTGCTGCTCAGGGTATCCGCAGCCGCTGGAGGCGCGCGGCGGGGGGACGGCACGTCCTCTGAACGCACGGCAGAGCATCTCTCCGCTGCGCGATGCTGGGGCGGGGGGGATGGCGGCGCCAGGCTGAGGTGCTCTGTGGGCCAAGCCCAGCCGTCGCTCTGCGCCCCTCCCCGGCGCAGCCCTCGCTTTGTGATGCCCAGCCAAGGTTTCCTGGGCTCGCTTTGCGGCTGGGGGAGGTAAAAGAAAGGAAAAACAAACTTGCACACGTACGTGCAGATGGCAACGAAGGGTAGTTGCTAATTGCCGTTGCAGAAACGCGTTAGTATGGTAATTGGATTACGGCTTGTTAGAAAACTTGGGGAAAATTTGCCAAAATTTGATTACAGATGCAGACCTGGAATGCGATAGTCATTTGTATCCTCTTTTGTAATTAAAAATACTGGAAGAGCTCAGCCAAGCTGTATAATAACTTAATAACATAGTTTAACTAGATGCTGAAAGCATCTGCTTTCGTAAGTGGGTTGGTGGCGGGTTTTTCCGTTAATGGGAAGGAAACCCTGGAGTCCTCATTAGCTGGTTTGATTTTGAGGTTAACTGTTGGAACGGTGCTCTGATTTCTGCATGCAGGGGCCTGGGGAGCCGCAGGATGTCTTCTTAAAAGTAGCCGGAGGACCGAGCCCACAGATCAAAAAGTTCTTTGTTGCTATTTATACGTAAGTAGCAGGACTCCAAAAAGTGAGATGCTCTAACCCCGAGCGTGTGGCAGGGCAGGAGGGGAGCTTGTGCTGCCCCTTCCTTGCTCATGGCTTCCCAAGCCCAGCCGGCTTCGCTGAGCAGCAGAAAGCCGGGCAGGAGGCTTCCCAAAACGTTTGCAGCTTAGGGGTTTTACGTCATTCTCTTTTCCTCTAAATAATCCCTGGCCAGAGCATCTCCAGTGTGCGAACTAATGCCTGCTGAGCCAGCCGGGCTCTCTGTGTCGGACGATGCTGTTATGTGAGCTCTAGGAATGGGGGAGACTGAAATTGAGATCCTTAGAAGAAGCTTTCCCAGAGCTCAGGCTCCCGCTTTGGGCTCCCCGCTTGGCGTTCGGCCGCTCGCTCTGAGCCTGCAGTGCTGTCTGTAAGCCCCGTCCGTCTGTCTTTGCTGCAGGGACCCCTGGCTGGCGGCACCCGTCCAGATCTGGCAGTTCTACCTGCACTCGCTGCAGCGCCTGGACGTCAGCTGCACGGCCGGGCAGCTCGCCCGCCTCTCCCTGCTGCTGCGGGGCACCCCGGCCCCGCGGAGGGTGCAGGCGTTCACCTCCCACCCCCAGGAGCTGGAGGTAACCCCGCCACGGGCGGGCTCGGGGCTGGCTCCGTCCTTCGCGGCTGCGGCGAGTCGGGGGCTGGCCTGGACCAGCCCGGTGAAATCCCCTCCGGAAAGGGAAAGGCAGCCCACTCGGAATTATGAACAATTTACTGCCGTAAAGTGTTTGCGATAATTATCTTTTGATTAGAGCTGTCATGTGTAGGATCATCGGCAGGAAACCCCGGAGGGCAAATTATCTGCGTTAATGAGACCATCTGAAGACTAACGATTTCTTTAGAATTCGTTCGGCCGTAATTGCGAATGTGAATAATAAAAGCCACAAAAACTCCATCGCTGTCCCATAAACAAAAGAAAAAGTCTCTCCTGCAAGAGGAGGGAGCCCCTGGCCTGGGGAGAAGTGGGCTCTCCCTGGGCGGCTCTTATCCTTCCTGACATGAAGCTGGTCCCAGCGTATTCCTGTAGGTGGGATTCAGTAGTGGTGGAGTAGGTGCGCAGGTTTTTAAGAGCGATCGGTTCTAGTTTATACTCCAAGCTGGACGTCGCAGAGGTGCGGTAGGCCACCGCAGGTGGCTGCAGCTCCCAGTGTTGGTTTCCGCAGGTGGATCCGGACGGTGCCTTTCTTCTCCCTGCCAACGGCATCCAGGACCTGTATGTTGGCGTGAGGGCTCGGCGGGCTGGCAGCAGGTTCATCTACCTCAACCTGGTGGACGTGGAGTCCCACCAGCTGGTGTCCTCCTGGCTGCTCTGCCTGTCCTGCAGGCAGCCCCTCATCTCCAAGGTACGATGTCTCTCGTGCTGGAAAAACGCAGTGAGGACGCGGGACTGGCAGTCGCGGTCTGGCCAGTAACCTGGGGCTGTCTCCTGCTTCTTCCTCTCTTTACATCTCTTGGTTTTTTGGTGCTTGCCAGCCCGAGCACACATTTAACCCTCGGGTGCTCAGATAATCTCACTGAAGACCATGGTAACAGGTCTTTCGGGCTGTTTTGAAGGCAGTGCCGCGCTGAGGAGTGCCAGCTCTGAAGTATCCCCAGTTGTGAAATTAAAGCTACAGCATGCTGCTTCCTATTAGCACTGTGCCGGCGGAGGCTTTGCCTCAAAGATGGGAAATTAGATTTCCTGGCTAATGTGTTCCTTTTAAAAATGTTTTCCTGAAACCCTTGGTACTGGGGGAAGTTCAGCTTGGCCTTTAAACTGATGCCCCAGCATCCTGCCAAGTGCCAGCCTGCCTGCCCGTGCTGTGGGGCGTTATCTGAGCGAGTGCCACGGCTCTCCCCATGGACGTTAATTAGCTGGAGAATGAGCTGGCCGGTCCCAGCTGCTCCCCTGGCCCTTTGTTGTTCGGGCTGGTAATTACCTCTGTGAATGCGCCGGTGCCAGCGGCAGCGTGAGGAGGATGCTTTCGCTCAAATGTGGTTTCTTTCTACCTGCTGGTGGAGATCAAGTGTAAGGTGTAGAAGGAGAGAGGAGGGGATGTAAGGCAATGTGCCCCTGAAATGCCCCCCATGGTGTGTCGGTGCAGGAGGCAATTCTCCCTAGTCAGTTTGGGGGGGGAGTGCCCGTTGTTCCCTTTGCCCCCTCCGCGGTCTGTGCCACCTCTGCCACGGCTTGTGCTCGACCCGCAGGCATTCGAGATCTCGCTCCCCGCGGGAGGCGGGAGAGGCTGCAACAAGCGCATCACCTACACCAACCCGTACCCCTCGCCCAGGCTCTACTTCTTGTGCACCAACCGGCCCGACCTCCTTCAGTTCAAGGAGGACTCCTTTGAGGTACGTCCTCTTGCCACCGGTCCCCCCGTGTCAGGCCCCAGCCCTCATCTGGCTGGACAGCGCGATGTGTGGAGCGGTGCTCGGTGGGCGCAGGGCATGGCGAGATGCTCGGAGGATGCAGGGCATGCTGCTGCAGGAGGGCCTGGGAAGGGTGGGCACATTGAGGGGTCCGTGCCGGGTTCTGCCGCCTCTCCGCCTGCCCGTTCTCCTGCAGGTCGCTGGCGGGGAGGTGTACACCATCGGCTTGCGTTTCGCCCCGAGCCAGGCCGTGGGTGAGGAGGAGATCCTGATTCACATCAACGACCACGAGGACAAGAACGAGGAAACCTTCTGTGTGAAGGTTCTCTACCAGTGAGGCTGCCCACCCGCTGTGGCAAAGTGCCTGGTCCCTGCACCGGCCACCACAGCTACCCTGGCAGCGCCGTGTTGGGATGCCTGTGTCTCTCCAACGGGCGACTGTGAGCCCGGCTGCCTTGCAGTCGCCTCACCAAGCTGGGAGGTCTTGCTGTCTGCTGGGATCCCTGGGCATTTCCGTGGGCTCCATCTGCACAGACTGGGGAGAATGAATGTATTCACTATTGTGCGTTGTGACCGCACAATGTCTTTATTTTTGTTCAGCGTTACTGTATTTTGGGCATGTTGGAATCTTTTTTTAACAAAGAGTTTGCAGATCTGGTTCTGCAGGATATTTTTAAAGTATTTTATATTCTACAGTGAGTTTTGCACACACTGAAGCAGTTTTTCTGCATTTTTCAATACTTTTTACTCATCCTAGATCAATTAAACTTGCTGCACGGAACTGGCCAAGTGTGGCGGCATTTTCTTCCGTGGGAGGTGGAAACCCTTGGAGTCAGCTGAGGCAGGCAAACTGGGGGGGTCTCCTGTGGGGGCGGCTGGGGCTCCATGCCCCTCTGCTGCTGCGGCTGGGCCGTGGGCAGAGCCCCTGTGGGCAGCCCACCACCCCCAAGAGACATGCGCCCCTGTGAGCGCCGTGTCACTCCTCTTTACAGGGTCGGAGGCTGATGGATCAGTAGCCTCGATGGAGTCGTGTGCCGAGTTCCTCTGCCTCCGTAGGACTGATCGGAAATGACAGCTAATATTTTAAAAATTATTACACTGTCTGCAGCACAGAGAGGCCCCGAAGTTGGGTTATTAAAGTAGATTAGCTGAATAATTTTCATTACGTTTTCATACAACGATATTTCTTGGGGCTTATGAATGAGCTGGTGCGGTACCCTCAGCCGCGGCAGAGGAGGCAGCTCCGGGGGTGCAGCCACCGGTACGTGATGTGCCGGCAGGCAGGGGATGCCAAGGCAGGGACTCGCGCTGAGCTGCCGTTAAATGCCACCAGCCGCTGCAGCGCATGGCTCTCCTCACCCATGCGTGTACGATGTGCCTGGCCACAAGCAGCCCCGTGGGCACCAGCGTGCGGGCAGGGTGCTGCCTGTTCCCCCAAAGCCCCTAGCCGTGCCCTGGGTTCGACCTGAAGTCTGCAAAACCCGTGAGGCCATTGAAGAAGACTTTCCCAGTGGGAGCTGGAGGTGTTTCGTGTCCCGGCTCGTTTGGGAGAGGCCTGGACACTCATGGCTGCTCCTCCTTTGTGGCACTGCCCATGGCCAGCAGAGCTCTGTGTCCCCGCTGTGATGAAGCTGGTCTGAGCTGTCTCCTGGCTGGCCTAGATTAATGCCAATGGCTTCGTTGCAGATGACGAAGGTGTGATGAGGTGGCTGGATTATTTACACACATGCCTGTATTTAGCCACAGAGTTTAAGGGGAGTGTGGGGAAACTGGGAGCCAGTTTGTCAGCTTGGGAGTTCCCCTCTCCGCTGCATTTCCAGGGAGGCAGAGCAGGTGAAAGCCATGCTACCTTCTCCAGCCCGGAATTCCTTTACTACGGCACACACAGTCCCATAAATCTTTGTAGGGCTTTAATATGCCATGCTGGTGCCTGGTAGTTTGTTTTCACTACATTAGCTTTAATTAAACAATTTCCTTTCTTTGAACATAAGTGAACCACAGCAGCAGATCTGAGTGGGTTTGTGCGCGTGGCGCGGAGGGGCAGCCCTGCGGGGAGGAGGCTCGGGGGGAGAGACCCCGTCCTGCGGGAGAGCGAAGAGCCGAGGCGTGCAGCGAGTGCTCCAGAGGCCGGCAGCAAAGGGGCCATGGCTGTGCCCGGCGCTGCTTGGTGTTAAACCCACAGCCCTTGGAAACGCTGCTGCTGTTCAAGTGTGGGGCAAGCACAGGAGCAGCGTCTGCCACCCGGCTCTGCCAGGCAGGGGCTGGGCTGGAGCCACTTCTTGGGTTCTCACTTGTTAATGAAGTCGTCCCCGCTAATGACAATAAACTTGTAGCACTGCGTGCCTAGCATGCATCTTGTTGTGCTCTTCCTATTTCATTCATGTCAGGAAGGAAATTGGATTCCAGTAATGATATAATTAATTCACCCTAAAAAAATCTCAGCTCACATCTCATCACTGAAGCCCACAGGGAAGAAAAGATTGGGAAGCACTTTCTGTGCTTTCAGTAACTCTCGGGACCGCTCTGCCCTCTTGGAGCAGGCAGGACCCTTCGGGGACCTGAGCATCGCTGCCTTCACCTCGCTGATGCTCTGCCCTGGGCGGCCTCAAGTCTCTGAAATCTGCCTCTCTCCTCTGCGGGCTCCCGCTGGTGTCTGCCTCCTGGCAGGTCTCCGGCAGAGGAGCGCGCGCACCCGCAGGTCAGTATTTCAGATACGGCAGCAGCTGTCAAAGCGGGTGTAGCGGCAGCCTGGGTTCCCAAGGCAGCACAGCCCGTGGGGGACAGATCCTCGGAGCGACCTGGTGAGGGGCTGCCTTTCCCTGCTGCTCTCCCGGAGCTCTGCTGCCTCACAGCCTTGGGGCCCCGGCGTTTCCCAAGGAATGGAGATTGAGTGCTCCTCAGCGGCTCTTTAATTGAGCTCGTTTGGTGGGGCTCAGGCACAGGTTGCTGAACTGACTGGAGGTGAAGGCAGGAATGCTCTGCATCTCTGCCAGGTGCTTCAGCCAGCCTTCGAAGGCTTTCCATGGCCCGGTTTAATTCTGCTTGTGCTTTGCCTCTCCAGGCATCCGTGTCCGGGTTGCGTTTGCAGCCGTTGCTTGGCGGCATCCAGCACGGCGCTGGCTGCCCTGGCACTGCGGGACCCGGTCTCCCCTTGCCTCAGAGTGGCGCTGGGAGCCTCGAGGGATGCCAGCACGCGCCCCGCTGCGCTGCTGCTCCGGCATCACTCCCCACCCGCCTGCAGGGAGGTGACGGGGGCGGCTGGAATGGCTCCCGCGTGGCTCCTGCTCCTGCTGCCTCCATGGGCTGTCTGTGAGCTTTGCCAACCAGTGCTGGCATTTCCCATCCTGAGCAGGGTGGATGGAAAAACCCATCAAAATTCATTTGCTTACCCAGAGAGGAGTCGTCATTGTCACGCTGCTGTGGCAGCTGAACTTTACCGATCCTCAGAACAAACAACCTTTCCGGGGCTGTGTTTGGAACCAACAACGTGGGACCCGGGGGAGGCAGGAGCAGGCAGAAAGCCCTGCCTGATGCTTGCGCACGGCTGCCCGCGCTGCCTTCTGCAGGAGCTGCTCCAGCTCGCCAGCACCGCCGGGTCCCCAGCCATCGGCACTGGAGGTACCCGCCTTATTTTGCCCATTATGAGGACGAAAGCACAACTGCCTGAGAAACCCCTAATTAAACAAAGGTTCACCATAATATTTGCTGAGAGCTTGCCAGCCTTGTAATGAGACATTACCGGTTATCTTTATTAGCTGAAATGAGTATTTAGAGTCTCTGCCAAATTGAGAGCTGATAGACTCGTTTGAAAGTGGCACCGCGGCATCAAGCAAATGCTTCTGCAACCTGCTGATGAAGCTTGGCCACGGTGGAGGGCGGCTGTATCACCCTGAGCGGTGGGAGGGGGCCGGGAAGGTGCCCACGGCATCAGCCCCCACCAGCGTGGCGTGGCACCTTCTTACAGCAGATGCGACGTCCTGCCAATGGAGCTTTTGGGTGGCATTGGCCAAGCGGTGGGGCACCTTCTCTTCTGCGGGGGGAATGATCACAGCCAGGAGAGGCAGAGCTGGCTCTCCGGCTATTACTGAAGCCAATTAACTTGCTCAGTGCCTGATTGCAGGCTGAAGGCACGGTGTCTGGAGTGATGGGGAGCCCCTGAATGAGCCCCTTTGCAGAGCACTTGGAGCATGGGGGCTGCTCGGGCATGACCAGCCCATCACCCAGCCTCGAGGCTGGCGAAAACCTGTGCCAGGCACGCTGGCCTGCTGCAGAGCCCAGCGCTCCTCAGGGCAATTATATCCCGGCACATAATTTCGTTATCAGTTAACCAACAACACATGGAAGGACCGTTACACTATGAATTTATTGGTGTACGGTCTATGCTCCGGCTGCTGGGCACGGCTGGTGGTGCTGCCGGAGCCTGGGGTGAGCTGCAGGCTGATGCTGTGCCTTGCAACAGCAACACTGGGGAAAACCACCTCTCTCTCAACTCCGTAAAAACTCCTGTGAATTCCCTGAGGAGCCTGGTGGGGCTGGCGGAGGAGGAGGGCAGAGAAAACCCAGCAGTCCAGTGCAGCTCTTGCGGGGCGGCTGCTGGCACCGAGGTTTAAGGGAGCAGTCTTTCCACCTAAGGAATCCAAAAACTTTGGTGTTATAATGTGTTGCCCTGGCACTTCCATCTGGAAGTGTTTTGATTCTCGTCTGAAATGAGTTTTTATTTTGAAATGCATTATTCATTTTCTTTTAAAAGGTCAAAATCTAAACGAAATGCTTTAATTCACCTGAGATTAATTCATTAGTTTTTGTCTTCAGCAGGCACATGGTAACTCAACCTGCCAGGTTGAGGCCGGCGGTGCTCCGGCAGCGGGCTCGAGCAGCCGCAGGATGCAGCACACCGCCGGCACTGCTGCGGCCACCGGCAGGCTGCTGGTGTCTGCGCGGGAGCCGTGCGGTGGGTCGTCAGTGCTGGGTAACTTTTCTACCTTTCAGAGTACTGCTCTGCTCACTTTGATGCTTGCGATGCAAAGCATCATATATCTCTCTCTCTATATATATATATGTGTTATATGCAGAGGCTACTTTGTTTTTTCTCAAGCCACTTTGAATGAGGTTGCACAAACCATCTCTGGCTGCAGGGTCAATAATTGCTCTCTTAGGTTCCAAGCACCGCACATCTCTTCCTTTCTTAATTGAACAGTACATTTCACCTGAGAGAAGCTGAATGCCCTCCTGTGCCCCATGGCCCCGGCTGCCCTCAGAGGAGAAGCCCTTGGATGCAGCAGCAGCGTATGGGCAGAGGAGCCCCCAGCTTGAAATGCTTTGCTCCTTATTAGAGAAAGTGTTTTGGCAAACCTGTGGAAGTTTCCTCCAGAGAGCCATTGGGCTTCACGGCGAAGAAATAGTTGCTGGTAGTAATTATGTATTAGCTTTAAGGCAAGCAAATTGCTCCAGAGGTGACAGAGCGTGGTGGAGATGGGCGGTGGGCTCCTCCCGGGGCGGTGCGGGCTCCCCTCTGGGCTTATTGGCAGGGTCAGGCAAACCGAGCCCCGGCTCTGCCCTCCCCTTTCACTGGGGTGGTTTTCCAGAGAAAAATCTGAAAAACCAAGATCTGTCGGCTGAGGTGGAGAGACAGTGTCCCGACTTTCCAGCGGTGCAGCCCGGGCCGTGCCTGGCTCCACTTCGCCCCAGGGAGGGTCCTGGCACCTTGTCTTTTAGAAAAAGCTTTCTTTTAAAAGCTTTATCTTCAAGGATCATTGATTTTCCTACCTGAGAAGGAAGAAGAGGTGTTTCCAACAGGATGTGAACCTGTAGTCCCTGTGGCTGCCGGTACCAGGATCAGCAGATGTCCAGTGTCTGAAGCCAGAGGACGTGATTCCCGGCGATCGTCCCCCAGAGAGAGTACGCTAAGGACTATTTATTAGGCCAGTTATGATTCTCTCTCATCCTCTGGAAGTTCAGGCTCTGTACTTCTGTAAAGTGAGGTGTAAGATGTTCTTCCACAGAGAAATATCCCCTTTTCGTTATTAACAGGTAGCCCAAATACGGCACAGCAGTCCCAGCGCTGGAGTTTGGGAGGTCTATTCCCTGTTTCTCCCACACGTCTTCCTGAAAGAAGACTTGATAAAAAACCCATTTAATGGTTACAAAACCTGGAGATAAAGCTGCTCTTAATGGATTTCTTTAAGATCGAGGCTGTCAAATACTGGGCTCAAAATCCTTTCTACAACAAGAGCAACTATATTAAGTGCACTCAATCAAAACCAGGCTGAAGGTTCCATAAGTGAAACAATGGCTGTAGGAAATGCATTTTATTAGTGTCTCCAGCAGAAAGGAGGGCTGGCAGAAGAGATGAAAAGCCTCCGAGCTGCGGGTGCTGCACTCCCACTCGGCCGGGATGGATGAGATGTGAAGGGCATTTTCAAAACATGTCCTCGCTAACTAACCAGCTCCTGTCGGGAGGAGGGTGATGGGAGCCATCCCCTTGAGCTCCAAGGTGAACCAGCCTAACACGGCGGCCTTGGCCTGGAGGGAGGCAGCTGCCCTTGGGCAGCACCTCCACAGCCTGGGCTGCAGCAGCCGGCCCCGCGGCGAGGGGATGCTCGGCAGGGGACGGTGCTCACAAATACGTGTCAAAACCCACCGTGAGAAATGTCGGCTGCTTCCCTGCGGAGCTCGTCTCCTGCCCCCGTTTAAAGTCGAGCGGGGCTTCTGAGTTTGCAGTGCTCCAAGGGTTTTTGGGGGCTTTGATGGGACTTTCTGCAGCCATCGGGTGCAGGAGACGGGGCCTCCCTACCATGGACTGCTCTGGGCAGGCAGACCAATGCTGAAATGCAGATTAGTTTTTAGTAATAATTTGCAGCTACATAATTAGAAATTTGTAGCATTTATAAACTGTCGGTTGCTTTTAAATCATTTCCTTCCTTTCTTTCCCAGGCTTGGCATTTGATGAAGAATTGAGGCTTTCTGTTCATTTACCAATTAATTTATTGTCCAGAGGTGGGAAGCAGTGTCCACCTCAGTGAAGGTCAATGGCATCAAGTGCTTATCTGTTACTTCCAAACACTATTAAGCTTTTTAAATAAAGTATGTGGGTGCTGCAGGCAATGAAAGCACCTCCGGCACGGCTGTTCCGGCTCCTGCAGTGTTCTGTCCCGCTCCAAGGCATTCGTGGGAGCGAGACTGGATCGTCTGGCTCGTCGGCAGGGGTCCATCGTGGAGGTCTCCAAATCAGGTACGGCAGAGTACAGCCTTGAATTCACGCTTAGAGAACACTTGATTTTAGGGCCGAGTGCTGATAGCCATTCCTTACTTCCCAGCCCAGATTAACATTTATTTGCGCCCAGCTTTCCTCCGGCTTGCCAACCCCCTTGCTCATCCGTGAGATGTTTGGCGGAGCTGCCCCAAGACTCCTCCCGGGGATGTTGTTTTTGCCTCCTGCAATAAGACCTGGTTATTAGCTTCTGTAAATCTATTCAGCTGGTAGCTGGCACATGAAGAGAGTGGACTATGCCAGGAGGTACGGCTTATCAAATGTCACACAGATCTTATCTCGGGGGAAACATACTTCAATAATTAAATGCAGTGAAAAGTCTTGGAATAAAAGCCTCGGAGGCTACGGCCTTCTGTTTATCTCCAAACCACGAATGGAGTGGGAGATGGGAACAGGAGATGCCAGAGGGCTGGGCCAGGGCTCTGCTAGTTTTACTGTGCGGCTTCATGTAGATGGAGCATCTTATACTTCCATGCCTTGTATTTTCTCCCTGAAGAAAAGTGTGTCCTTTCTAGAGAAAGACCAGACCTGCAAGTTTGCTGAAAACCAGCCCTGTGCAAATCTCCTGGGGAGTTGTCACCGGCATCTCTGACCGTGCCAGCCCGGGAGGAAACCTGCTGCCGGGCTGCCGGGGCGGCCAGAGGGGCAGGGGCTTTCCTACCCGGAATTACAGCATGTGTGGTTATCCCCCATGCGCCGGCTGGGCCAGGCTTTGCTTTTATGGCTGGAAATCTCTTAAAATTTCTGGTAAGTCATCTCTTGGTGGACCATCTTCCCCTCGCTTCAAATTTAGAGAAATTCAGAAAGAACAAAATATAATCAAAAATGGATAATTTGTGCATGGGGAAAAGCGGCCAAACAAATTAAATAATTCCTTTGCTGCAACGGGCTCGCCCAGCTCGGTTCCCTGCCTTTTGGAAGCAGGTTTTCAGGCCTAATGGTATCAGATACTCTTTTGGCACCCATTTTCGGAGAAGCATCCCACCCCTGCTGCTTCTTAATGCAGCTCATCTCCTGCCGATTGCTCCCAGGGTCTCAGCCAAATCAGCACTTCAAATTAAAGCCTTCCCCGCCGCTCGGCGCGGGTTTCCATGGAGATTCGAGCGGATGCTCCTTCTTCCTCCGGAGCCGACGGAGAAGCACCCTCCCGGGGGTGGCCTGCGGTGAGGGCCTGGGGGTCCCCGAGCATCCGGCAGCTTCGCAGCCGCGTCTGCCACGTGCTGCCATCGGTGGACCCGGCCTCTTTGGCCTGGGCGTACTGGCGCTGCTGCAGCCCCTCTGCTTCCCCTGTAACGTGCTGGGCTTGGCGCATGTCCCCACCGCCACCGGGAGCCATGCGTGAGAGGCGGGGAGGTTAAGAACAGCTTGATGACTGGGGGTTCCTCCCACGAGGAATTTCTGGGACCTCTCCTCGCAACCGGTGTCTGCACCTTGTGAAAAACGTCAGCTCCTTCCCCAGCTCCGTGCTTCCTTGTCGCTGCTGATGGTGCTTGCTCAGTGCCTCGCTCCACACCGGTACGTCCCACGCTGTGCAGCTCCTTCGCGCGCGTGCTCCTGGAACAGGCTTTCGGTTTAAGTTATTCTCGCAGGTCGGAGCTGATCCCCTGCCGGCTCCCGGGGGAGCTTGGCCAGCAGAAGCGCTTACCTTCAGGTAGGGACCAACCCGACTGTTTCACTGAACAAGAATCAGGTTGATTTGTTTGTAGCATCTTTATTTAAACTATCAATAGTCTTCGTAGTCCGAAAAGAGGTTTCCCGAGAGCCTGTGCATTGCACAGAGCTGTTTGGCCAAGGCTGGGCCATCGCAGGCGGTGGGGAGGGTTTGGCGCTGGAAATGCCCTCGCGCGCGTCTGAATTAGCAAATAGCTGTGAGATCTAAGAAATGATAGTAATTACAGGAACAAAATTGTTATTAATGTACTCATTTACTTGGGAGCCAGGCTTTATGTAATTACACTCCGGGATCAAGATAAGGTTAATGCATTTACCTTCCCGGGTATTTATAGACATTTTGAATTGTTCTTCCTCTGCTGTAAGAAACAAGCGTGCGTGTTCCCAGTGATGCGGCGGCGGGAACGTGCAGCCATGCGGGTCCCCTGGCAGAGGAGGAGACGAGGGCGCGGGGACTTCTTGTGCTGTGCTAATGTTGATAAGGAGGTGATAGCAAGCAGTGGCTCCCCTGCGCGGCGTGCAACCCCGTCTGCACATCCCGTGGGGCTTCCCAGGCTCGGCTGCTTACTGGAGCCTCTTGGAGCATGTTTAAATGAGTTTTCCATGGTGAGTACATCCAGGGGTGAGCTGGCGTTTGGCTGCCTGGAAATAAGCCCCCGAGCTCTGGGCTCAGCAGCGATGCTGCAGGTGTGCAGGGGTGGCAGAGAGACAAGCAAACCAGACCTATTCATGCTTAACACATTAAAACTTTGCAACCACCTCTGAAACCTTCAGACAGTGGTGAAAACCTTCTGCCTGGGATGATGCCTTTCCCCATGCTGGGCCTTTCTGAAGCCATGGGACAGCTCAGCTGCAGCATCAGTCTGTGGGACGGCGAGTCCTTCTGCAGTTGCTGCTCCAGCTACTGTGGCTGCGGTGCCCTAGAAATGCCGGGCTGGAGAAAGGCTGCTTGCCTGTGGCGGTGGGCAGCAGGGAGTCCGGGGACTGGCTGGGTGGGCACAGAGGCACGCGCAGAACCACGTGCTGCAGCCCCAGGACAGGCTGCTGCCGCCGCGGTTTTAAGCATCACTCCATTGCGGGCGAGAAAAGGAAAAGCAGGGTGGGTTCTGGCAGGCCCTGGAGTCCCCCTCCTCGGGGATGCTCCAGCTTCTCCCCCGGTGCCTCCGGAGCTCCCTTCATTGCTCAAGCCCACCTTGATTAATGTCACACTGGGAAATGTCAGCTGGGTTTGCCAAGCAACCCGCAGAGCTAAACCCTCCTGGCTGCACCGTCCGCCCCAAAACCGACAAGCCAGCATGGCACAGTGCTGCTTGCTCGCGGGCCACTCCTGAGCGGCCACTGAGTGTCACCGGGGATATTTCTCCTGGTGTCACACGGGGAGGACAGCAGCGAGCTGCAGAAGGTCAGAGCAGCCCTAAAAATGCCCATCTGTAGGTGCACGTACGTAGTTTTGGCTTCTTCATTATTCGATGCACATGCTGCTAGTTAAAAGGCTGGAGAGACCTGAACATGGGTAACCTTTAAGAGCAAGGGAAAGGTTTAATAAGGTTACATTAGGCCTTAAGGACCCCTCGGCTTGGCCTTTTGCTAATTTACAGGGAAATAAGTGTGTGCGTGGTTGTGGGGAGCCCAATGGCTCCCCCTCTGCTGCAGAGCTTCGCAGCGGCGTGATCAGAAGGGGAGATCTGCCGAAGAGGAGCTGATGGAGCTGAGAAAAAGCTAAAATAATTTCCGCAGAAATCAATACAGAGATTTATTCCTCTCTTTAAAGGGGAAGGAAAGATGGTTCTGGGCTGTATGTCAGGTCCGTTTAACCGCATCGTGTAAAACCATTTTTATGACAAACATAAGTTTGAGTTATGTGTGTTATTTTTGCTAACTGTTTGCACATGGCTGAATTTCATGATGACAGAAGTGAGTAACTGCACAAGGTTATGCAAATGTCGTACTTAATTAAGTAGGAGTCATATGAAATAAATTCCAGCTCCACTGAATGCCCTCTGTTTTTCCTCTGAGTCCGGGTCACTTCTGGGCGGTCGGCTCCCGACTGAAGAACCCTCTTCCCGGGGGGACGATGCTGCTTTCCCACCCTGGCTTGAGAGGAAGGTGCCAAGAGGCGTTCCCATCCCGGAGCATCCCTTGGGCTGTCCCAGCCCGTCCCCTCAGGTCCCCAGCCTGTCCCCACCAGCACTATGCTCTGGTGCACCACCCACAGCTCTCCTTCCTCTGGACCCTGTTAATCACCCTCAAAGGCTCCTCATTCGTTACCAGGCCCAGATGTTTCCCACTGTATGCTACAAATGTTATTTATCTCCTAATTACTTATTAGCAGAGCCTGGGCTGGCACAGATCGGGGTGAAAGCCAGCCAAGGGCATTACAGTACATGAACTAACAGCTGCTTCTGGTGGGGAGTTGGAGTTCCTTATTACCCACCCCCAATTCCCAATATTTACCCAAGAGTTACCTCAGCGGTCCCTCGGCATGGAGATGCCCTGCAGGGATGCGGGATGTGACGGTGCAGAGCCTCCTCTGCCAGCCGAGCCCCCCTGGCACCAGCGCTTTCTTGCGCCTGGCACATTTGGCTGCTGGTCGTGACCATGGGATGCGTTACTGGGGGCTTCGTGGTCAGCTGCAAGGATGAAAACCCAGCGGGCTCAGGCGTTATCAGAAACCGAGGGGCTGAGAGTTTCATCAGCTGGAGCCTGGCTCGTGTGCGGCAAGTGGGAGCACATCTCTTTGTGGCACCACAGTTTTATTGATCTCCCTGTAATGCACGGGGCTTCGTGTGTTTAATTCTATCAAGTGAGGAAGACGGATTGGCATGCGGTCACCTTCAGGCCAGGGACACGTCGTCTTCTATCCAAGTAAGAATCATCCCGCTTTGCTGCCTCGCCTCCGCAGTTGCCGACCGCGAGGGCCCCTGAAAGCCACCCAGAGAAAGTATCAATATTAGTTTCAGAGCAGCTGTAATTCTCCCTGCTGTGGTTAGATATAAAAAGAGAGTGCCGTGCTAGCTCTCATTTACAGGGCATTATTAATGAGCGCAGGCAGGGGAGGGAGGGGAACGTGCCTTCTGCGGGCAGCTGCCTGCAGCGGTGATGCTGGGGGCGGGCACGGGGCTGGGGTGGTCCTGGGGCTTGGCGGGGTGCTTCAGCAGAGGTGGGATGCACGGCGTGCAGCCCTTCCTGGGAAGCATGAGGAATCCTCCCGTTTCCACACACATCGCCAGCAGCTGTGGGAAGGTCTGCTGGGAAAGCTCATGCCTCGACAGGCAGCGGGTAGCTCCAACCTTGGAAGTTGGGATGAACTTTGCGAGAAGCGGTGTGTGCTGTGATAAAAATCACTATCAGGCAGGGAAAAGACACTCAGGCCCACGTCTCTGTTGTCAGAAATTCCCCTGTGACAGAGCGCAGGGTGCATCAATGCCGGGAGCGGGTCGGGCTCCTGCAAGCACTTTGGCGTCTCTGGGGTGGTAACTCCGAACATGTGCAAAAGCGTTGCGGGTTTGCGGTGCTGCTCTGGAAGTTTGCAACACCTTGTCCAGAGGTTTTACACTGGTTTACCTGATGATTTTGCAAATACCCATTTCCTGTGAAATATTGGCTCACCTTCCATATGGAAAGGCTGTTTTGTTCTTTGTGCACAAAGAATGATGGAATCCATTGCTACTGATGCTCTGCAAACGTCTATGGCACAGCTCCTGTGAGCTCGTATTTCCTCCTAGAGACTGACAACCTGGGGGCTGCCGGCTTCTGTGGTCTCTTTAATGTTGTGAAGAGCCACATAATTTAGACAAAAGAGGTTTGGTAAATTGCTACCTCTTCTTCTGGTGTTCAGAAATTCCCCCACACCCTGGTCTCGGTCCATCACGGTTTCCTTTGCTGTTCCCGAGAGCGGAGGGTGAGGCGCACAGCGCAGCCCCCGGCCCCCGGCTGCCCCCGCACACGTTGACTTCTCCCCTGCCCGCTGGGGTGGTTAAGAATTGCAGCGGGACTCGTTTCGCTTCTTGTGCTCGCTTCTGAGTCCTCTTGTCAGCAGAAGATACAAATTCTGATTGCTCACGGTAATCGCGCTGATGACTGTCCCGGTGGCACTGACCTCGTTTCCAGCCAGGCCAGGCTGAGGAGAGGGTGGTTTTGTCTTATAAAGATGCAAAGAGGGTGTTTTTTTCTCTTACAAAGAAATAACGTTGCAGTGAGGATGACTGCCTGCCCCGCGTCTCTGCGTGCTGCCGCGCAAGGCAGCCGCAGAGGGATCCAGCCCCCCAGCTGGACCTGGAAACCCAGCCGACCAAACCCAAAGCCCTGGCAGAAGGGAGGATGCAGGAGGCTTGGCAGGGGAGCTGGGGGAGTTAATCGGGGTTGGGGCTGCTCTGGCGTAGCTGTTAATTTGAACGCAGCGCTGCGCAGATGGGAGTGGGGGAGCCAAGCTGCCACCGAGCGCCATTTGAAGCTCCCTGAGCGTTTTGCATGCTAAGGAAAAATATAGAAAATCCTGCTGGCAGTTAATGGCGTATTGGTTAAAAACATCCCTCTTTCCTGATGTGCAGAATTTAACATGCTTCCTCTTTTCTCCCATCCCTCCCCTCTTGACAATGTGCCCTCATTTGCCACCCTCTGGAGGTCCCGGTTTTAATCGCCATGGTTAAACCGTTGCTGCCCACTGAGCCCCCGCTGCTCCCTGCCGAGGGGACACCACCGTTGACCTTTGTTGTTTTAAAACCCTTGGTCTGGAAGCCTGAGTCTGCAAAACCGCTTCAGATTTTTAAAGCCAACCCTCCCGTATTAGGTGCTGGTGCTTCTCAGGGAGTCCGACCCTGCGTGGGCTGCAGAGGGTTTGTCTGCAAAGCCCGGGTCAGGGAGCGGAGCTGGCAGCTCTTTTAATTCGTGTGTTTGGGGCAGTTACAGCCCGAACAGAAGCCATCCCTGGTGCTGCCCACTTTCTGCCATCCAGCACGTCCCCAAGCTCTCCCTCATGCTAAATCATCTCGCCGTGGGAGCTGCAGTGTTAAACGGGGACGGGGCAGAGCATCGCTGGGATGGCACCTGAGCATGGGCTGGAAAAGCTTCAGGCCCTCCGGCTGAAAGCTGGCCAGCTTTGTCAGCACGGTGCAAAAGTTATTTGAAAAAAGCCAAAATAAACACAACCAAGGAAACAAAATGAGCAACTTTTGTGGAAGCTTTATTTTTAGCTCTCTCCAGTGCAAAAAAACAAATTAAAGAAAGCATAAAACGCCACCCCCAAAACGCAAAATGTTGGAAGCCAAATGTCACCACAGCTTTGATCCCCTCCGGAGGAAGCTCTGGTGCTATCAGTTTAGAAGCATTAGATTTGCATATTCATGTCCCCTAATTTGCTCTTTGGGGGCTGAAGTCTAATAACTAATGAAGAAAGTCTTCCTGTGTGTGCAGAGGAAACCCTGATTATGTCACAGACGCGTTAAGAAAAATAATCAGACGTACATAAGTGTCTGTCCCAAAGAGAAGCCTGCCCGTAATTCAAATCTTAGCAAAGACAAAAATCCCTTCTGTGCACGTCCAGGGCATGGGCCAATGGACCTGTGGCCGCAGGGTGGGCTGGAGGTGGCCGCGAGTGGCCGTGGGTGACGCCGAGTCCCCAGTGCCAGGATGTGCCCTCAGGGAGGGACACGAGGAGGGATGCTGAGGAAGGATGAAGCTGGGAGAGATGAAAAGGTGAAGCCAAGACCTGCTTGGCTGTACAGCCACGAGGGGTGTTGAGCCCCGTGATGGGAACGGGCTGGTTTTAGGGAGCGGGGACCAATGCAGCGAGTGCCCAGGGACCCACCGTTACCAGCGCGAGCTGCTGAAAGGCTGTTGATGGGGGTTGGACGACCAGTCAACTTTAACAGCTATGCTGCCAAGTGATGAATCCCGTCTGTTCACCCTTAATTAAATTTCTTTTAGTGACACAATAGCTCAGTTTTATGCCTGCCATTTATCCAGAATTAACGTTATTGGCATCGTTGTTGGCAGGGGTATCGATTATGAGATGGCAATAAGGCTTGCAGGAGGCGGTGATTGCTCAGCGTCCCGCTGCATACCCGGTCCTCATCCCCGAAAATGGAAGTGCACAAAAACCTCAGGAGCGCTGGTACCTGCTGGAACTAACGGGATGTGAGGGTATCCAGCACAACCGCTGGATTTAATGCGCATTTTCCGTGGCTGTGAAAGTTCAGCCGTTGCAGGAGGGGGCCGGGCTCAGGGACTGCCCGCAGCACATCGCCGCGGGAGCATTGCCCTCTCGCTGCTGCCGCCGGCGGAGCAGAGTTCGCAGCTATCTCAAGGAGAGGTGAAGGCGTGCTGGGCTTGAACCACGCGTTACCATTTATTCCTTGCGGTGTCTGGAGTGCTCTTTCTATCTGATCTGTCAAGGGCTGCAATTACATGTATTGTTGTCAGTAGCAAATAAAGATTAAGTTGTCAAAAAGATCTAGAGGCCAGGTTTGAGGCTGCTGCCCGAGGCAGGAGCCGTGTGGTGATGAGAACTGCCCGAGCACTGGCTGCCAGCCATGCTGGCACCCTGCTTAATGGAGAGGGTGAGCTCCTGGAGGGAAAACGTGCCCCTGCTTTGGCAGAGCAGGAGAGCAAAAATGATCCTGTCAGCTCCGCACTGTGTGGCAGCAAGGGGGTTGAAAAAAAGCAAAGCCAAGCATGGCTTCCCGGCGAGGCTGGTGCTGAGCTGGAGCGGGGATTTGCTCCGCAGCAGCCAGCTGGGGTGGGGATTACAGCTGCATCCCTTCTATCGGGCCATGGCAGGCGGGATTCAGCTCTGACACTTGGCCTTTTTCCTCCTTCTTGCACTGATTTTCAGTCTCGTGAACTAAAGTGTCCCTTATGCCTGTTGGTGTGACGGCAGCCAACAGCTCCCATTCCAAGAGTCCTGCGAGCATTTCCAGAGCCATATGCACCCACCACCCTCTTGCGTTTGCCGTCCCGGGTAAATATCGTACGACTCTCAACCAGGAAAATGCTTCCTAGCATTTCAATGTGTCGGACCACCTCCAGTGCTTTAACTCTCGGTGGTCTATCATTACTAGTTTATTTGGTAATCGGGGTAACAACAATAATCACGCACAGCTCGTTGAGCTGTGATGCGTGTACATGCTGTGCTGCTCCACACAAATTCCACTTAGGATGCGTGGCAGTTACGAGACCCTTCCGTACGGCTTGGAAACTCCTGCAGGACGGCGAGCGCTGGGCTGTCGGGTTTGCAGGGCAAGGGCAGAGCAGCGGCACGGGCCCCGGGAGCGGGGCTGGGCGGTGGTTAGCTGTGTCATGCTCGCGTCATGCGCCACAAGCAGTTACCCTATCTAAATTGCAAATATTAGTTATGCTGTCAGACTGCAAGGGTAACTGTGGCTTATTCATCCCAGCGTGAGTTGAGTTAAAATGCAGAACTGGATTTTGGGAAGACAAGTCACATTTTATTGAAAAGGTGATTGCGCATGTATTAATGAAATTGCTTGAGATCGATTATTTCTCTTTTTGAATGGTTTATCAGGGAAACAACTTTAATTCCCTAACCAACAGAGACAGGAGAGCCGTCGGTTCCATTTTGCCTTGCGAGGTGCATCATTGCTGTCAAGGCCCTGCCCCAGATCTGCCCCACAGGTCTCTGCTGCTCAGGGACGATGTTACCTTTAAGCTTGCACCAAGGATCTGAGGAACTAGGATTAAAGAGGAGACATGCAAATCCACGATCACAGAGCCACCGGCTCCGCTCCTGCTGCCTGCTCTGCCGTGGGACCCGCCAGCAGGGAACGCTGCCAAAACTTGCTGGGGAAATTCCTGCCCCCGGATGAGTCCCGCATTTCACTGAAAGTCAGCATTTCAGCCGGAGTTTGGGACTCGGTTTGAATGGTAACGTCAGAGGCGAGCTTACTGGACTACGTTATCGATCTCTAACATCAGCTCCTCTTGAGAAAATAACAAAGAAAAGAATCTTCCTCTTTCTTTTCTTTCAGCTAATGCATTTGAAATAAATGATATGATTAAAAAACATTAAAAGTTTAATCGGCTCCCCTATTGTGCTAAAGTTCGAAAGGAACATTTATCAGTCGTGAGTTTGGACCTCAATTTGTATGTGCCGCTGAAAGATTTTTAATTCACTCAACAGGAAACAATGAGCAGAGTTGATTAAACGGGAGCTGGTAATTTATTCCCAGCCGTCAGCAGTTCAGGCACCCTTAGGAAGTTTGCAGCCGTGGGTCCAGCCGTGACAGTCCGGTCCCCTCCTCTGTCACCGGTCTTTCCCCGTGCCGGTGGGTGGCCCAAACCAGACCCCCCAGACCAGCTCTGGCCTCCGCTCTCGGCAGCAAGGATGCAAAAGCGACCTGAAAAGCGGCCTCTGGGTACTCGTTCTGCAAACGCAAACCCACACAGGCAGGTAAATGATTCCCTTCGACGTCTATCCAGGTGGCAGCGAGAAACCCTCCCGTTTCAGGAGCTCAGACACGCAATTTGGCACGGACTCCCTCCGGGCTGTCCCTCCCACGCATCAGCTTAATTGGCGGCAGTAAGATCCTGACAGATTTCGCGCTGTATTTTCAAATGAAAGGAAGGCCGTTCTGTCGGAGCATGTCCACCCTGCGCTCATTCCTCCCCATGGATGCTCTTGCAGGCAGGGCTGCAGCAGCCATGGGGAGACCAGCCAGCCCTGCCTGCACCCCGGGTTTCAGGGCGCCAGGGTCCGCCTTTGGGGAGGCCCCTCCGTGCCCGAATTAGACCAAAGTCTTTTGGTCGTGGTCGTGGCTAATGGTATGGTTCCGCGTGCTCCATGCTTCCCTCGCCGTTCAAAAAGCACCGCTTACAAAATGTGCAAATCTATTAATACAACTGGAGAAATTTTATCAGATTTTGGGATAAAATTTTATGTTGTACTTTTGGATTACTCACCCCATCTCGCCTCTTAAGACCCCCATATCCTTCCTCATGAGGGCACTCAGGTTGGCCAGATGCATTACCTTTGCCCTCCCCACGCAATCGTGCACCCGTGCTTTCATTTTTATTGTCCAATAAAGGAAAGGTCAAAACCAATGTAATGAAGCTGCTGGTGCTGCTGCGTAGAATCACTGCTTCACCACCAGTGATTGGGGGCTGGTGCTGAGCGCACTGAGCAAATACTCTTCTAATTTAGCTGCATGTCGCTGCGTTTCTAAGCACAAGGCTTTTAAGGCTCATGCCCTTTCATAGGGCAGTGCATAACCATGCGATGACCCAATTCTCGTGCCCGAGGCACTGAAGCTGTTGCTGGCACTGCCAAAGCTGCCCTGCACCCCTGGTTTGGCAGCGGAGCAGCCCAGGTGGGCAGCTCGGCCCCGGGCAGCAGCAAGTGGGGACGTCCTGGCAGGGCAATGCAGCCCAAAAGTTGGGTGATGAAGCCCGTCACATCAGGCAGTGGCTTCCCATAACCATACTGGGGAGAGGCAGCAATGTGGTTTGAAAGCATCCCGGGGGAAAGAGCAGCTCTTGGCAGGGACGGGGGCTTTCCTTGCCTTGATTTCTCAGGCATCTCCCAGCATATGCAGCTTCTCCCACCGCCGGCCTGTGTTGGAGGCGTAGCTCTCCAGGTGCCTCCAGCATCCCGAGCACCTCAGATGAAGGATGCTGCGCACAAAGCCAAATACACTTTATTACCATTTTCGAGAAGGTTAAATCCTCTTCCGTAAGCAGTCCTGTATTGTTAACAGCAAAATAAGCAGTTGTTGACATCCAGGCTATTCTGGAGAGCAAGCCCGCATCCGTTTGAAATACTGAAGACATGCCAGGATGGTAATGTCCTTTTTCATCCATCTCCTGTGCTCCTTTTGCTCCTCTTGCTTGCCCATCAGAGACCCCAGGAACATGGGCAGCAGCAGCAGTAGCAGCGGTGGTGGCAGCTGGCTGTTGAAGAGTTAAGGGTCTGTTTTTTCCACTGCCACTCTTCCTTCTACAGGGAAGACAAATGATTCATTATATTTGCCATCATTTTCTCTGATGCCTGGCTGCCTCCCATCGAGATGTTTGGTCTGCACCGTGGAAAGTCATTAACGTGATCTCCAGGAAGAGCCGTGGAGAGCAGTATTTCCTATTTGTAGGTGGTGATTCATGCCAGGGGCAAACCAGTGTGATCAATTCTAGTTTTCTTTCAGATCTTTACAAAAATGCCTGCATATAGAGACATGGCATGAGAATATAAACAACGACATCCAGCTTTTACTAGGCAAAGGAGAGAAAACTCTGTGGCCGTGCAAGGTGTCGCAAACTGGTAGCATGGACGAGATGCCTGCAGACACCGCAGGGGAAGGTGCACAGCAATACACTACGTACCCTGTGGGCCATTGGGGGACTATCAGCTTCCATCCTCCCTTGAGGTAAACATCGAACTCCTCTTCTCCTGGGCAATATTTGCCTCTAGGACCCATGAATTATAACACTCAGTTTAGCAGAAGTCAGTCAGCTAAGGGCAGGGCAGTGCAAAAAGCAAAGAGAAAAATGCAGCCTTTCCCATCAGAGAGGCTGTACTCTCCACAGTGAGAGGAGGACAGGCTATCCATCAGAAAAAAAACATGGTCTAAGAGCTGGCTGTGGAGAGCTTTTCCCTAAAAATGCTCCATTTTCACTTACAAGAGTGGCTTGCTGCTGAACTGTGTGTACGACAGCAGGTGGTTAAGATAATACGGGTGGTATTTGTAATGAAGTGAAACCTGGCTGTGCGAGCAAGATGCTCCAGCTTTTGCAATCCAGATCCAGAGGTTTTTTTAGACAGCACAAGTGAGCTAGGTCTCGCTCGGAGCCTGGGTCAGACGAGATCTTCCAGATCCAGGGGAAGCTGTGGGAGCCTCCAGCACTGAAGGGATCAGCAAGGAACTGGTTTGTTAAGGGTGATTCGTGCGTGTACAACGGGATGGTGATCACGTCGAGCTGATCAGAGGGCTGATGGCCACAACCACCTGAGACCCTCATGCAAATCCTGAAAGCCTGTACGCTCCCCAGCAGACGCCTGAGCCCAGGCACAGCAACTGCCCTGCATGGATGGAATGCTTCACCAGCTGGGAGAGAAACAGCAATAAAAGCAGTTAACAACAGGACTTATTAATATCTAAAGAGCAATATGTGTTTTAGCTTCTCTCTGGAGGGTTGTGCTATCCCTGTTATTGTTTTTAACTGTCCTCTCCTGGGCTGCTCGGGGGCATGGGAAGAGCGCGCTTGAGATGAAATGGACATTGCAGGTTTTAAGTAGCCAGGCAGAGGTGGAGGCGGCTGCGACCGCTGGGGCAGCAGAGAGGGGTGCAATCCGTCGTGGAAACTTGGGCTGCTGTTGCCTTGGGCACTGGCGATCCCCCCGGCATCAGTCGGCAGTCCCGGCAGCATTCCCAAGCGAGCGGTGCGGGCCAGCGCCAGGGAGGAGCCGGGACTGCCAGAGCCGCCGGGCTGCTCCCCGGCCAGGTCCCCGCCAGCACGTAACTTACGGGTTTATTTTGATAGGCAGAAGCCATTCCTGTTCACAGACGTTTAACGTAATGTGGGAATTAGTAATTTGTGATAGTGGCTGAAATCACTTTCAAATACATAAAACATAAATACAGCAAAAGCGGAGAAATGAGCCATAACTCTCCCTAATGGAAACCCCGGCCTCCGCGCTTTTTATGGTACAGGGAAAAAATGGGCCCGCTATTTTCGATCATTAATTTTGTATTGGCCCGAACTGTGGTGCTGCTGGTTTCCAAAGCACTTTTTGCAAAATAATGAGGCTATTTATTAGTAGCAACGAGGCTGCACAGAAAGCAGAGTTGAGATAGTTTCTATAGTAACTCCCTGCTAAAACATTTGACACTCACCCCTGCTAAAGCTGTTCTGCCGCCCTCCTTGCCAGGCTGAGGGGAGCAGACCCCAGCTGGAGCTTCGGCCGAGGGGTCCCTGCGCTCATTTTTCTCCCTCCGTTACAGGACCCGCTTTAAGCCATTACACCCACCATGTGGGTGGCTGCGGGAGCGGCCCCGTCGCAGGGGCAGCATCTCTGTTTCGGTGTTTATTTATCTGGCAGCGTTCCCCCGAGAAATGCCTGCGGGCAGGCGGGATGGGAGGCATAGACCCTGCCAGCCCGGCGCCGGCACGGTGGGCTGCTCGGCGAGGGGATGCCGCGCACTGGCTCTCACGGCCCCCCGGGGTGAGACGCGACAGGTCTTTTCTCCCTGTGCAGCGGCTTTCCATCGTCTTCTTCATCTGAGGGACGTGTTTTCATTGGGCATAAGTGTATATTCTCAGCCCATCCTCCTCCTCGGAGAAGAGGAGCAGGAGGGGAGCCGGACAGCTGAGTGAAGGCTGGCTCTGGAGCATCCCGATGCTCACCAGGAGCACTGGCCACCCCTGTTCGGAGAAAACCAGTTTGGGGCTCACATGGGTCTCTGCATCACAGCAGAATTTCCAGAAGTAATTGGATTTGGCCATTCAGTTACTTCCACAAATAAGGGAAAACACAATTATTCACATTTGCCGGTTGGGTACTGCGGAAACTAAGAACAAATCCCATTTTTCTTTTACGCAGCTCCACAAATGGCTTGTATTGAGTTAGAAAACAATAAAAATCCCTGGCATGGCAACATTCATACATTCAAGTAAACGAAGCGACCAACCAACCCCTTCGAGGTGCTGCAATGCAACGTGTCTGCCTTCCAGATGTCAGTGGAACGGGGAGCGGGTATTGCCATGTTACGTGGCAGAGCATCCCGCTGGCGGTGGTGCAACCCCGGGCAGCCGCTGTCCCTCGGCGCTGCTCATCCGTGCCAGGACCAGCTCCACGTGCAGGATGCGGCCGGCTCCGGGCAGGGCTCAGGAGCACACCCTGTGGGGACCGGCCCTTCTGCCCACATTTGCAGGTGCAAGAATGAGGTGGGCATCCGTGCATGAGGGGCTGAAGACCTACATCTCTCGCCATCCAGCTCCATTTGAGTAGCAAATAAATTCCGGAAAAAACATGGATGCCTGAAGATTAAGAAGAGGCTAAATTTACTGAGGAACCAGTTATTCACTCGGCCCTACATGACAGCTGGGCAAACAGGGCTTGGGGAAGGAGGATAAATCAGTCCCAGCCCGTCGCTGTTTGCAGGAGGAGTGGAGCATCCTCCTGCCTGCGCTCTGGCTCACCGGCTTCTCCCGTCCCCCACAAAACCATTATTAAAGCTGGCAAGCCATGATGAGAAATAAAGATTTATTGTGGCATAATTTCCCAGGAGGGACAGAGATTAATGCCGTGGAGAGGGGAACCAGCACTGGGGAGCAGAGGAACTTTTCACCTTCCGGCCCCCTGTGCTCCTGCCTGGAGCCGGCAGTGGTCCAGACAGGGGGCACAGCCTCGGGACTCCATCCCGACCCCGCTGGGAGCCAGCCCACCCCGGGGGGAGCAGCCTGGAGCATCCCACCCGGGAAGCTCAGCGCTTTCATCTGCTAACGTGGCGGAGCAGCGCTAAATCTGGCGGCAGCACAACTTGCCGGTGGCGCAAGGCATGGAGCAGAGGAGTCCCCGTTACATCCCTGCACAGACCCTCTCCTCCTGCCGTGCCGGCGATGACCCTGCAGCGCAGCCTCCCTCTATTCCCTGGCTGGTAATACAGCGGCTCCAGCGAGATGCATTTCTGTTCTTCTGCTTAGCTCTTAAAAGACACATGTCCCGATAAAAGCCTCCCGTCTAATGCCACTTTGTTCTTTCCCAGCTTTGTAGTGCAACAACAAATGCCTGGCGCTGGGTAATAAGAATTACGCACTGTCTCATCTGGCCATCGCTCTGGGCACAGTCACAGGTTGCATGGGAATGTGCCGTGAATATGACGTTTTGGCACTGCGAGGGATTTGTTTTTTTTCTTTTGATGGTCTTTGCCATCTTTCCCTGATGTTACCCAGAGATCTGCACCGCACGGGAGCACAGTGCCGGGCAGCCCCGGGGGAGGCTGGCAGCGGGAAGGCACCTGCCGGCACGGCGGAGGCAGGAGGGGCATCCTCTGGATGCAGACCCGAAAGTCACAGCATCACGGGAGCGCAGGTTGGGCTGACAGCATCCATCCCATTTCCCAGCCAGGCTCCCGGAGCGCCGGCAGTGGGACAGCCCGCCAGAACGCCTTCCTCTGCCCCAGCAGCAACCCCTGCCTGCCCCACCATAGGATCGGCGCCTGCTGACGTACGCTCCCCCCATCAGCTCCGCCAGTCGGTTTTGTTTTCCTTAGAAACAAAGTCATCACTCCCCAAGTGCCAGCCTGCTGAAAAGCAATCATTGCTGTTTTCGACAGTTATTCATCAAAACCAGACGAGAGCTATTCCGCTCGGGATCATTTCCCCGTGCTCAGGCTTGCCTATTCCTGCCCCTCCTCACCGTCTTGCTCCTCTCCTGGGGGAAGATGAAGGTTTTCCTTCCACCTCCTCACCCCTACCATTCTTTTTGGGCTTTGACAGGAAAAGGAAAGCAATGCCTGAAACCGCCGAGGTGTTTCTGCAGCCCCGGGACCCTCCTTGGGGGAGGCGGCTGCCGCACGGCTCTGTTCCGGAGGGACCAGTGCTCCGCAAAGGGGACTCTCTGAGGCCCCAGCTCTGGCACTTCTGCCCTTCTCCTTTGCCAAAACATCTTAAATGTCACCCTTTCAAGGCCACTTACAGCAGCGCGGCCTCCGGCAAGGAACTCCCCGTGCATCAGCGGGACGGCCGCACTTGGCATGGTACCTCACGGGAGGCCTGGTAATATACGGCACCTCACATACACCTATGGCACAGCCCCAGCTCTGAGCAGTGCTGTCCGTGACGGATTTCAGAGCAGAAACAGAGTTGTGCTAAGACATGTCAGCGTGAGTTAGTGCTGTGTGCTGCTGGCACGGCATGCGGAGCGGCCGGCACCTGGGTGAATGTGGGCAGAGGCAGGTGCCGCGGCGATGCTCAGCCAGCCTGGATGCCAGGAGCAAGGGGAGAGGAGGAACGTGAGAAAAGCTGCAGAGAAGTTGGGTAGTACAGTGGCTTATTGATTTTTACAGAGGAAAAGATAATGCGTGGACTGAGGAAACTGCCACCACTTGTAGACAGAGACCAAAGGGCTCCCACAAAAGAGCCCTTTTTTTGTTCTTGCTCTTCATGGACGTGTGTCGTGGAAGGAGGGAATACTTTAATGCATATTTCACTTTTGGCTGCAAAACTTTCATCATTATCATTTCAATTAAAATTGCTCTTTGAAGCAGTTTGTCTTCAGGCTCAGCCACACGAATCTTTGCTTTCATGAACATGGAAAACTTGAAAAAGAAAAATGACCCTATTTTATCCAGCCCTGGTTTCTTCCTCTCGGCACCCTGCGAGGTTTCAACCACAGGGCTCCTGTCGGGGTGCGCAAGGATGGCTGCTTTCACCCAGCATGGCTGCACGGGCCCGCTGCGACTCCCGGGGAGGCTGGCCACGCTGCGGTGTAAACGTCGACACGGGCGATGCGCAGCGAGCTGGCCGGCTGCCGCGGCGTTGGCTGAGCCAGCTAGGTGCCAGCTGACCCCCTGTCGAGGCTGGCAGCCGTGCCGGGGGCTTACGCTTTAAAAAACAGCAGCGGTTTGGCAGGAGCAAGAAAAGGCGCTGTCAAAGTGTGGCTACTTTTAATAAATCGGTGGGACCCCGTGGGGGTACGGCGGGAGGATGGGGTCCTTTCTGTGAACCCTCACCAGCCTCCCCTGCCTCTGCTGGGAATATACATGAGGTGGGATTCTTCAACACGCCTGTAAAACAAACTGATGTTCAACACTAATTTATGGATAGTGAATTACCTAACACAAATATAAACAGGATTTCAAAAGAGGTATTGGGAGAGGCACCTACAATCGAGTGAATCTTCTTTGCAGAGAAGCAGAAGAAGAAACGTGGAAAAGCAGCCAGGTAATTTATGCATCTGTGTGTCCCGTTCTGTCCTGGGGAATGCGGATACCAGTGGCTGCCGCCCGTCCTTCATAACTGCTCACAATGTCATCTTTTTAATGAAAATTAAGTGCTTTGGTTGTACTAAATAGAAGCTGTGCGGACATGTCTAATTACAGCACTGGGAGACGGCAACCTCATTTGAAAGGAAGCAAGTCCCGGGAGGATTCAGCGTGGACTCTTCAAAAACAACAGACGCCACGGACTTGGAAGGACTAAAAATATTTTTCCTGCATCTGCGAGAGCCGTTTCATTTCCTCTTCATTTTCTCTAATTTTCTTTGTCTTCAGCTTAAACTGATTTGATGCATCCTAATTACGAGCACATCTGCCCGCTCCTGCAGCGTCCCAGCTGACCCGTGCCAGTGCCAGGGCCAGCAGAGGTAGGGAGGGGTGGGACAGCAGTGCTTGCTCGGTGCTGGCGGACACCCTGCTCCAGGGACCTGGGGACATCCCTCCCGGTCCCCGGCAGCGAGCCCTGGATGCTGCCCAGCCATCCCCAGGGGACCGCTTTCTGCACGCTGTTTCCCATGCTGTAATCCTGGGCTGGGATGCCCAACCATTTTTCCCACACCTACAGTCACTTTCCCAGGAGCTAATGGTGCAGTCAGGATCGCACCCATTGCAGCTGGTCCTCGGATCCCTGCAGCTGGGACTGGGGCTGGCTTTTTCGGGTTAGCCATCACTTAAGAAAAAGACTGTGTAAATCCAGTGCTCAGAAGTAATTTATTCTACTTCTAATATACGACAGTGTTTTTCATCCTGATGTTAAAGAAAATCCATCCTCACACTGACGCTAAAAGCAAATCCCTGGCAAGATTAGGTTAGCCTAGAAAAACTCAGCCCATAAGCAATTACCCATTGCTTCCGAGGTGTTTTGTCTCCTGGCATCAGGAAATCAAAATCCCCAACCAACGATTCACAGGAAGAAGCATCTCCGATACAAGAACAAAATGCGTGCTGCGTCCTTTCTTTAATCAAGGTAATGGTCATCATTTCACATACTAATGTCTCCTCAGTGGTCCATCAGCTCCGTACAGCTGCAGCCGCCTTCAATCCGGCGCGGTTTACCTAAGAGACCCAATTACATGCTTTCCTCCGCGCGGGCTGACTCCCAACATCGCAAATAAACCCCAGCACCAACCGCTCTGTCCGTGGCGAAGCTTTTCTCTGGCATNTTTGTGCATCTCTTGCCGCTCCTCGGCTGCCTGCAGCCCTAGCCCCCAGCAGCATCCTTGCTCCCGCAGCCACCAGCTGGAGCACCCTTCCGGACAGCCCCCTTCAGCAGGACCCACATCTCCACAGCAGGATGAGGGGCCGAGAAGAGGCCGTGCCCCACACTGTGCCAGGATGCCCAAGCCTGGCAGGAACAGATGGATGCAGCACCCTTGCGAGTGGCTTGACGGCTGCTCACAATCTCCAAGGGTTGCAAGATAAGGGGGCCGCCGGGGAAAAGCCGAACCAGAAAGATAAGAGAGCTTATTCCGTTCAATTATTGGGCAGATAAGGCAGCAGAGGCAAGCCTGGCTCTCCTAATCCATCGCGCCGAGCCGCAGAAGGTCAGCCTCTTCCAAATGAACCATCCCCATGCGGCCGCCGCGGCACTCGTCAAGGGCTGGGCAATTCCTGCTGCAGGCAGGCAGAGCCTGGCCACCCCACTGAATCTCCTGCTGGAGACTTTATGAGCCCGGGACTGCTTGGACTCATATTTCTTGTGAAATACGGCCCTGGCATTTCTCCCAACCTTTGCACAAAGGTTAGGAGGGAACTTGATGAGATTTGCTTGATGACTGGAAGTTGGGATGCACTGTCGACAGGGAAGATGGAGCTCTCTCCCGGGAAGTGGCGGCTCACCCCCGGCTTTGAGGGCTGGTGAGGAGAGGGAGTGGAGGAGCGCGGACTGCAAGGTCATCCTCCCGCAGCAGCAGCGCTCTGCCAGGGCTCCTCTCGACCGAGGGAGGAGAGCAACGTGGTTGGAGGGCTGCTGCGAACACTGGTCTGATCCCGTGAGCCCCCAGCATGAGACGACACCCTCCCAGGACAGCTGCGGGCAGGGGTTGGCAGCGCCAGAGCTGCCCTGCAGCACCGTGCACCGCTCTGGAGGGTGCTCGTAGAGCCGTGCATCCAAACAGGGACAGGATCAGCCCCCTGGCACGGTCTCAGGAACGCCTGGCCCCTGGACAGCTGACTGTGATGAAGGAAGGGCAGGGGGCGATGGGCCAGGCTGCAGGGCACCAGGCCAGGAGAAATGCAGAGGGCACAGAGGGGCAATGGCACTGGGGGCAGGCGGACCCCCCCGGGAGAGCAGCATCGGCCGTTGGGACAAACGCCAGCATCTCTGATGTCCTCCTTGGCAGGGGAGGACAGAGCTCTGCAGGAGCCTGCCCTGTCTTCCGAGGGGTGGGCAGGGATGGGCAAGTGCCGGGGAAGGAAAAGCACACAGAAAACGTCTTCTGTCTGTGGTTTCACCTGGGTGCCTCTAATTTACTTGCACAATTAACTGGAACCATAAATCTGCAGCTGCAGTTAAGCACATGCACAGGACTAAAGATGGTTATTAAAGACTTTCCCACGTCGCCTCCCTCACTGGTGGCCGAGACCGGTCCTGGCGAGCACAGCGCCAGACCCTGCACGTTCACAGCTCCGTCACCCTCTCGGCCCTCCCTCCCCACTCGGCGGCTTATTAAGCTCGTTCCTGATGGCAACTTCCCCATGGCACATGGGGCTGACCGTGCGCAGATCCCAAACCGCTGGCAAAGGGCTGGAGCTCGCTGAGGGGACTGGGATGCCCGTGCCCCCTCCCGGCACTGCCCTCCCCGCAGAGCCGTTCATTAGCCGCGGGCTGGCACCGCTCTTCGCGAGCGCGGCTGGACGGCATGCTGACACAGTTTACAGAAGACGCCTGCACGGTACCACCCGTCCAGGACTCGGATCAAATCCCTTCCCGGTGAAAAGGGCTCGGGCAGCTTCACCTCACAGTCTGCCGCAGGAGTCTGAAGAAACGCAACCCCAAGCCACCCCCAAACCGTCGCTGAGCTGATCTGGAGGCACAAACGAGCCGTCCTTCCACTGCCCGTAGCTGCGCACGCTCGGATTGGACGGGGACACGGCTTCATGCTTTGGCGAAACTTCCTGAGTTTTTTAATTATCACAGGCAATTAAGACTTTAATTCTGCCAGGCTCCAGCTGCCGCAGCTGGCACAGCTCCAGCATCTCAGCCATCCTCTCTGAAGGCTGCGCCGGGGATGCTGGCCCGAGGTGAGGAGCTCCAGGAGAGGTGCTGGTCACCGAAGCCACTGCCGGGTGACAGGGGCTCCTGGAAGGACCAAGGGCACACTGCATGCAGCCAGCCCCCAGCGCCCGCGGGGGCATGTCGGCGCTGCCCAGAGCGGCGCGAGCGGCTGGGGAGGCAGGCCGGGATGCCCCCGAGGGCCGACAGCCAGCCGTCGGGGGGAGCCAGGGTACGTGCAAGAGGAATAACCATAAAATGCCAGTTACACTGTGAAAAGTCAAGTATTTTATGGAAGACAGAAGGATGAGGAGGAAGAACAAGAGCAGCATTAAAAATAGATCAAGGTAACGAGGTGAGAGAAG